>JADLZK010009308.1:0-53254 GCA_015847255.1 Hyparrhenia diplandra | reverse complement strand
GGTGGAATCCCACTTCAACGCTATGCATGGAGAGTCCTTGCTCCAAAGGATGTCCTAAGAAGAGTTGAAGCCGCTTTGGGACGTAACTGCGATTGGAAGTACCTAACGATGCCAGCGTAGAGGGTCCACTCGGCGCTTTGTTGCTTGGAGCTGATGGCCCGTGATGATGGCCATCTGGGTTCGTCGAGGCGACATAGCTCACTGAGGGCACCCCATGTTTCCTGGTCGTCGAACATCTCCATTATTGCCGGGCATGGGTGCTCCGGCAACCTGGCGTCCGACGTCTTGTCGATGTAGGTGTTGATGTTGGCGGCGTTGTCGTTCTTTGTAGCCGAAGTCATGGAAGGCGGCCACCTCGGCGTGGTGGCCTCCTGGTGCTTGCCGTCATCTTGCGTGCGACTCGATAAGCCTTGTGCATCATCTTGCGGCTCCTCAATTGAGGGCACCTCGTGGAAAGCTTTTGCGTAGCCCATCGATGAAGAGGTGGATCGATCGCGGTGCAGCGGGTTCAGCGCAGCTCTAGGCGCGTAGCACACTCCTAGAAAGGCGTCGATGTAGTCGTTCAAGCTCCGTCCCGCGTCGGTGGTGCGAATCGCCCGTGGTGTCATTGGTGATGGGTGGTCAAAGTCGCGTCCGTAGGTAGCGTGGGGAGGGACCCAGGATGTACCGCTCAGCATTGCTTGTTAGATGGAAAGTCGTGGTACCGTGCATGAAACTTTGGATCGATCTTAGCTGGAGCTCGAAGATCACAATGGGGATGTCCAAGACACACCCCCCGGCAAGACTTGTCTCATAACTCGTTGTAGATCCTGCCAAGTCGACTCAACCCTCACCACTCACTAAAGACACCGCGGCAGCACACTCCCCATTACCATGTTATCCACATTCTTAGATTATTAACCCGTTATTAAGTTCATTAATGGTTCTCAAGTTATCATGCTTGGCTCGAATATAATATAGACAAGCGGAAAGGAAGGTTCAGATAATAGCGTAGCATGTCTAATCTATTAGCGGGTGAGCAGGTGTAAGGTTAACGTCAAGGTATAGTCTCACAAGCAACCCTACGGATAGTAGTTGCAATAAAGGAAAGCACTAGCAACTAGCGTTGATATGCCTAATAGGATTCTACGAGGTGGGGTGAGTCGTGGCACCTGAGAAGTCCTGAGCTCTTGGTCGTAGTGCGGGTCCTCAAGGTCTGCGGGTCCTCCTCTAGGTGCGAAACGAGACGTATAGTTGCGATATCATAAGGGCGTCTCAATGGTGATCAAATAGCTAAGCGAGGAGGAATTCTATTAGCTATGAGCAACAATTTGCAAATAGCTAGCTAGATGAGGTATAAAAATAATAAAAAAGTAACACGTTCATTGGCTATCGAGGAGAGACCAAATAGCTAGCGACTCTAAATAGCTAGCGACTAATAAATGTCTAATCTAGCTCAATCTCCTAGAAACATCTCTCTCACATAACTCTCTAAACTATAGTGTTTATTTTTCTTATTGATATGTCTCATCTAGCTAGCTATTTGTAAGTTATCATTGATAGCCAATAGGATTCCTCCTAGCGATTTGATAACCATTAGAGACGCCCTAAGCAGCAAAGAAGCAAGACATATATAGAGATGCACAAAGAAGCAACAGAAATTCGGAAGAAATTGGACTCTTGAAACCAAGCGGGACGTATAGAGATGCACAAAGAAGCGGCAATTCGGAAGAACCAAATGCACTCAAACACAGGCCTCTGACGTAGAGCTCATTTTTAGAAAAAAATATTGGAATCTTGTTTCCTATATTTTTCTGAGTTAAATCGAATAAGTTATGAATTTTCTATGTTTAAACATATTTCTTTTTTTTGAGATTGAAAGAGTTAATTTTAATAGGGCTCACACGTGGCTTCTGGTTGGATTCAGCCGACATCAATAGCGGTGACGCGGGTTCAGGCCGACCGGTGGGGCCGGCCCCGACATCGACTTTTAGTTAGCGGTGATGTCGGTGCGTGACCTTCAGTCGGCGCCTAATCGGCGAGCTACTAAAGGCCTATTGGGCTAGCCCAAACTAAGGTAGGCTGGGAACAATCGGGCGACCCAGTGGCTCATGGCCCACTGACACGGTTCACGACGGTCTAGCACTGGCGGGTCCACGAGGTCAAGGCTCGGTCCATGGTCAACGAGTTCACCTTCTCCTCCTTTTATTCCTCCGGAACGATAGCGGGGTCACAACAGATTTACAATATGCCATTGACATTGTGGTTATTATATAGAAGGCATTATAACCTATTAGCCACAACAAAAAATTGTGCTGTTCTACAAAAAATAAATGGGCTTTTATTGCCGTCATTTTGCTGTGGCTATCTGGGTTCAATTGTTCGGCTTGTGACATGGGAGGTTGTATTTTCCTAAATTTATTACAAAATTTAATGACATTATTCTTTTAGTTTCAGATGACTTGTCAATCTCGTGTTGAGTGTGCGCTTATATGAGCGTCCATGTCAGTTCTAGATGAAAAAAGAGACTGCTCGCCAAAACTGACCGAAGGCAGAAAGGCTTCAGCTTGGAACTCTCACAGTCGTAGACTCGTATGATGTCATTTGAGTCATCATCGGTTCCACTGAATGACAATCTAATTTGTAATGCCACCACAAATTTGTGCGACCGGAACTCGTTGGTGGAGCGTGGAGCTACTAGACATAAGACACTACTACTCGCTACACCAAAACATTTCTTTTGGTGGCGCTTGTTCTTCATGATCTATGAATGCATTCAGAGCGAAACAAAGCAATTCGCGATCATCTTTACTAGCAGTATTTATTTATTTATACAAGTCTGCGGTGGTTTATTCAAAAAAAAAAGTCTGCGGTGGTTTGTGAATTGTCAGTGGTCTGATATATTGATTTATTTGCTTGCATCTGCAGCCGCCGTCGATGCGTCTGGCTTGGCGATCCTCTTCCTGCCCATCTCGACCAGCCGTTCGATCGGTGGCATGGCCGCCTTCGCAGCGTCGAGCGCGCCGAACCGGTCCACCCACGCAGCCAGCCGCGGCGCCCTGGCAGGGTCCACGATCCTGAGCCCGGTCGTGGGCTCCGACGCCTGTATCGCCGGCACGAACCCGCCGAGCGCGAGGTCCACCAAGCCGACGCCGTCGCCGCCCGAACCACCCCTTCTCACCACCCGTGCGCTGCGCGTCCGCGAAACGCGCCCTCCAGCGCGTCCACCGCGGCGAGCGTCCGCGCCACCGCCTCCCGCCTTGTCCGCCTCTGTGCTCACCGCGTGGATCGCCAACCACGAGCTCAGCAGCTGATCGCAGACACGCCGGTGATGCCGGCCGGCCAGAATCAAAGCAGGCTCATCATCAGTCAGGTGGGTCAAGAAATGAAAAGGATTTAGTTTATCTTTAATTCCTACCTCGCCGTCAACGTAGGCGGCCCAGAAGCGGGCGAAGGCGCGGCCGTGGGGGTCGGCGGGGAGGAACGACGACGGCGCTGTGCCTGCGCCGCGGAAGGCCTCGTCGAGGTACTCCACGATGAGCATGGACTCGCACACCGGGTGGCCGCCGTGGAGGAGCACGGGCACCTTCTTGGACGGGGTTGGTGGCGAGGAGCAGGTCGCTCTTGTCGGCGAGGTCCACCTCCACGTACTCGTAGTCCAGGCCCTTGAGGTGCAGCGCCACCCGCACCCGCAGCACGAACGGGCTCGCCCACGCGCCCAGCACCTTCAGCTCGGGGCTCCGGCAGCATCCATGGTTTGGTTTCCTCGGCAGGTCGGCCGGGTCACTTAAATCAAGCCGCAGTTGCTTCAACTGCAAGGAGCTGAGGGACGACTGGAATGTTTGCTCTATCGCGGGCTCTTCTTTTTGGTCAAATGAAAACGATATAAGAACTGACAACGAAATAAATAAATACAGACCAAAAATATGCTTCTCTTAGCGCATGGAATTCTTGGCTTCTTTCTGATCTTTGCCTGGTTTGTATCAAGGTCAAAGAAAAAGAGAGCTACCCCCTCAAATTGTGGTGTGAGAATCGACCAAATGTATAGAACAGAATTTTTCTTTTTGGGTCGTGATGACCTTGTATTGCACTCATTCTTTGTAATTATCATTATTTATCAATAAAATACCAAAAATAGGTAGAGAGCTTCCTGCCGACCCTTTCAAAAAAAAAAAAAAAAAACAGGTAGCGGTTGACCATGGATTTGCATTGGCCATTGCCCATATTGGGGTCTGATAATGGTGGCTGAGCCATTCGCACCACCACCTCTGAGTCAATGCATCTCACCACTCACAGAAGCGCAATCTAACGAAAAACAACTATATTTACTACTACTCATAGTACTACCACTGTCTAAGCGCAATCTAATGAAAAGAATATTTTTTCATCTGAAGCATGTCAATTGAGACGCTTAGACAGGTGCTGAGCCAAAAAAAAAAAAAAAAAAAAAACCTATTCTTTTCCACCAACTATATGACGAGAACGGTCCGATCCTCAGGTGGAGATAACTTTTATTTAGTTGAAACGTGACACACCAATCCAAAAGATCTAGACCCTGCAATCTTAGCCTATGGTTATCAACGTGTCACAATCTGATTGACCTTGATGAAAATGTCTAATCTCTACTAGCAAAACAAAAGAACACAAACATGATCCAATTAATAAAACTATGTCAAATCTAGTCTTCAGGTTAAATCATGCATCGCCATATCACATAAAACAAATCAATTTCGCTTAGTCCACCTGCATACGTGCCACACACACATATAACGCATGAATTAAATACATGCATATAAAGAGTATATATCAACTCCTCAACAAATGAAACCATGTCATGCTTCAATAAATGACATTTATCAAGTCTAAGAATATTCATGCATCCGCAATTAGACTAAAGACTCTTTGTTTTCTTTAGTTTGTAATAGAGAGTCATATCTTGTATTTTTATTTATCCATGTTAGAACTCTTAATTAGGGGTGTAATATAATTTTAATGCAAAATATAAGAATTATGGAAGTATAAACTCACAATATTTGTTATTTTACTTTCGTTCCAATTAAATTTAGAAAATTAGTTTCTAGAACAGCCCCCACACACCCACCCACACACACACACACACACAAAAAGGTTGTTCTTAGTTTCTTGGTCCTTTTGTGTTTTGAACATGCCTATTTGACCCCAAAATGAATTTCGTTTATTTTCTTGGCCCTACCATGAACTAACACTGGGGTGCGCAATGAAATACACATAAATACCCTCACCCTTCATGCAGCCACCCGTGTTGACGCGCAGACTGTGGGGTTGGCCGAGCACGGCCCTGCAGACAAGGCACCCAGACCGAGGGAAACCAAGAAGGGTGTGGTCGTTGAGCAGGGCACCGAGCAGAGCCTGAGAGCTAACCACGGGTTGGTCAGATGTGGGCAGCTATTGTCCAGACGTCTAAGGGATTGCTGGCTAGGCATCACCTACAAATTTGCATGGTTACGGTACAATGGAATCCATTTGTTAACAAGTTGAATTCTAGTTTCAAGTTGGAAATCAAACGGTTAGGCCGCCGATATAAGAACTGACAACGAAATAAAAAAATTCACCATACATGACACGAAGCCTGACTAAAAATAAAGAACCAGGTAGTGATTGACCCACGATTTGCATTAGCCATTGCCCATATTGGGGATCTGATAATGGTGGCAGCCCTTCGCACCACCGCCTCCTAGAGTCAATGGATCTCATCACGCATAGAAGCGCAATCTAATAAAAACAACTATATTACTTTCATCTCAGCGAAGCATGGTAAAGTTAAATTTGCTCTAGGAGCACATGCTCCCACACTCTAAACTAGTGATTCATGCTCGCACAAAGTGTGCGAGCACGCATCCTAATGCGTGTCTGAGGTGGTCGGGCGTGGGAGCCTGTGTTCTTAGGAGTAAAAACCGCCTTCAGCGAAGCATGTCAACTGAGCCGCTTAGAAGTGCTGAAAAAAAGCTATTCTTTTCCACCAACTACATGATGAGAACGGTCCGATCTTAGTCGTGGAAGAACTTTTATTTTAGTTGAAACGTGACACACCAGTCCAACTTGAGAACAAAAAGATCTAGACCCTGCAATCTTAGCCTATGGTTATCAACTTGTCACAATCTGATTGACCTTGATGAGAATGTCTAATCTCTACTAGCAAAACAAAAGAACACAAACATGATCGAATTAATAAAACTATGTCAAATCTAGTCTTCAAGTTAAATCATGCATCGGCATATCACATAAACAAATCTGGTTGACCTTGACGAGAATTATGGAAGTATGAACTCAACATCTGTTATTTTACTTTTGTTCCAATTAAATTTAGAGAAAATTAGTTTCTAGACCCCCCCCCCACACACACACACACAAAGGCTGTTCTTAGTTTGTTGGTCCTTTTGTGTTTTCAACTTGCCTATTTGGCCCCAAAATGAATTTTGTTTAGTTTCTTGGCCCTTCCGACCATTATGTTAAAATCTCTACCATGAACCAACACTGGAGCACGCATTGAAATACACAGAAATACCCTCACCCCTTCATGCAACCACTCTTGTTGAAGCGCAGACCGTGGGTTTGGTCGAAAGCACGGCTCTATGAGCCAGGGCACCTGGACCAAGGGAAACAAGAAGGGGTGTGGCCGTCGAGCCGGGCGCCGAGCGCGAGCCTAAGCGTCGACCACGCTAGTCGAGATGGCCGAGGCAGCTATTGTCTAGACGTCTGAGGCAACGGCTAGCTAGGGATCACCTACAAATTTGAACGGTTGTGGTACAATGGAATCCTTTTTTAACAAGTTGGATTCTAGTTTCAAGTTGGAAATTAAATTGTTAGCGTAAGACTTGTAAAAAAGAGTGTTAAATATTTTAGCTTTTAGATAATTTTGGATTCATATAGAACAAACCACAAGGATTTGGTAGAATCGGTGGTAGAGAAATATCCTCTAGGTACGTATATGGAAGTAGCTCATATTTAGTATTATGTGAAGCTCTAAAATCCTTCTTTGAAATAAAATCCGACCAAGAGTTGATGCGTATGTTTAGCAAGCACTACATGATCAATGTTATCATCATCTTCATTGTATATATATGGAGGTCTTACTGATCCATATGAGCTAGTCACAAAGTAGGATTTTAATGTTGATAGCCAACCCAAAAACAACATAGAGCTTGATGAGGATGATTACCTTGGAACCCCTGCACCGTAGAATGAACATGTAAGTGTAGATAAAGAGAAAATTACTCCTGAAATATCTATAATGTAATTGTTATGATTGGAAACAATAAGTAAATATTAACTTTCCCCTCTAGTCAAAACATGGAAGAACAACTAGCAAAAGAGAAATAGTGATGATTGTACTCCTGAAGCATCTTCAAGGTAATTTACACTATTGCTAAAATTTTTATGTTACTATTAATGACAAATTTGTTAGTAAACTAAATAGATGCTCTCTCTATCGTCATAGCCAAGGCATGGAGATTTTAAGTAAGACCAAGGGAAAACAAAATAAATCTAACTCTAGACTATCAAAACGATATTTACGAAGTAACACCATTTTTTCGCTGAAAATGAATGTTTGTAGATCAAGAAGTAGCTCAAATCTGCCGGAAGCACTTTCCATCAAGTACCCCTCACACATAGAACAATCTATGAAGGGTAAGGGTAAAAAAAAGGTGAACCCCAAAAGGATGAAGAAAGGGCTAAGTACAAAGGATGTTAACACTTTAAATATACCACAGCCTTTACAATGAGACAAGAAGCAAAAGAAGACTTAGCCTTCGATTTTTGACATGCATGTGGATTGTGTGTATGTGTTCACCTGGATTGCAATTGTGGATTTTATATGCATTTCAAATGGTCGGTGTGATGTTGTCACGTGTAAATATATAAAAAAATAATGTTTTTATGCTTGCAAATATATTGCACCTTATCATGAGAAATTATTGATATTATGCAGCGTAAAATGTACATTTATTGCCTTCGGCACGAGGAGTTGAAGGGTAATTTTGCATACAAGTTAACACCGTTAGAGGTTGAAACCAATGGAAGGGCCAAGAAACTAAACAAAATTCGTTATTTGGTTTAAATAGGCAATTTTAAAACAAAAGGACCAAGAAACTAAGTACAACTTTTTAGGCCTAGAAACTATTTCTCTTATATTTAACTAAAACCAAATTTGTCCATTGCTACACGGAGACAGATCATTGCGGCTCATTTCCCCGCTTTGCTAGCCATATATGCGCAAAGAAGGGTCATGGCATTCGACCGACCTTTTACCGGGGTTCGCAGCCCATGTGCATAGCGCAGCCTCAATTGAATTGACAAACGTAAGATCTATTATCCAAAAGCATTCGGAGTTGGGGTTCCACAAACCAATAAATGATGATTCTTATGTGACCATAAATCACACTAAGCTTAAAGACGGTAGCCCCGCATTGTATATGCATTCTTGATAAATTAAATGGTCGCTGTAGATTTCTTTACTATTTCACCTCGGCGATGTTCACTAGTAGCTATCTACCAAAGGATAAACACTCAGCATATTTGCTTTTAATCGTATCACATTTTGCCATGCCTAAGATTAGTACGTCCAGCTTGGCCTAAAGCGGCGGGTGGTTTGGACTGATTTACACTACACCGCACAACATTCTCAACCACCTTAGAAATATCATTACGATGCGGATTGTCCCGAACCTGTACATACTTATTGCAATCCAAAGTGGCGATTACGCAATGTTTATACTACGGAGTATTAGCCATACAAGCACGCACAATAGAGATTCAACTCTGCTGAACAGGGTAGGCTGCTGCTAAGGCCCAGCACTCCCTTAACGCCACCGACAGGTTGAGGAAACCGGCGAGCAGGTAGGAGGTAGCAGCATACTTCACTCTGGAGCACATGGCGGCAGGGTGCAAGAAACGTTCACAGGTGTGTGTGTCGTTGTCCAGGAACACAACTACCCCGAGCGCCATGGAAGCAGGAGCTATGGCCATCACAGTGATCACCTGCAATGTCCATATATAATTTCATCAGGGCACTTATCTATCCCTCGTCCCCCTTCCTTTTGCCTCTTCTTGTGCCAAAACGAAAAACCACTAGCTTGCTACTAGTGCAAGGAAGGAAAGCCTACATACCCACTCGGCGGGGGCGAGGAAGGCGGCTTGGGTTGATGTGTCCCACTCCGACATATGTAGGCGACATGCGTGAGCAACCACATGCCGTTCCATAACATTGAGGCTGAAGATGTCGCTTTAATGGCACTTTGCATATGCATATGTATATCAGTACATGCATGTAGCACAATAGTAGTGGTTACAATTTACATCGGCGAAGGTAATGAATGAGAATTGATATGAGTATACTTACATGAAGGCAATATGTAGGTGAAAGTCATCGGCCGACATCATAAACAGAAACGCCATCAGAGCTAGAAGGAAGCAAATGCTCCTTGCCAAGAGGAAGAAGAGGTCTCTACTATTGATCACCATAAGCGTATAGTGGCAAAGCCCGGATGGACTGCCGGTGGCTAGATATATAGCCAAAGCGTGGTCACCCCCAGTTCAAAACACGGTGACTATTATTATTAAAATGCATGGGAATGAGGAGAAAAGGCTCCTTAACAAAAAAAAAAAAAAAAATAGTGGCAGCCCGGATGGAGTAGACTAGGTTGTGATTATATAGGCGTTAATAATAATTTGATTTGATTCCTTCTCTAAGGGCATATTCAATCGAAATATTTTCTTTTGATTATGCTTTCTTTAATAATAATTTGATGTGAAAGGCCTTCTCTGGGATAAAATGGAGATTTTCATTTTCTTATCTAGAAAAGTGGATTTTAAAAGGAACATGGATCGAGACTTGATGAATGAGGCGATTGATATCCACCGGTATCTATCTATATATCTATAACCAATCATTTCATGCATATGCCGGTCAAATGACCATTCCATCCACACATTCATTCCTTTTCCATTGACACCTTGCGACTAAAAAAGGATTCATAGACTAGGCTGTATGCATGCAATTGTCTACTGAGGTGGATATCTACATAGTTTGCATGAAGAGATAGCTCGACACTTCAAAGAGGGGTTTGCTCTTTTAAATATATATACGTATATTAAGTTATTGTATGGTCCTTGCTTGTAAAAGTATGAAAGTCGTGCAAAATTATAAGTTGAGTTTTGTTCGAGTATCAAAATTTGGGATTGTTTTTGGATAAGCGAGTAGAAACATCGTCTCAATCATGGTATTTGAGGTACTTATCTTTAGTATTAGAATCCTTAGATCTCATTACCTCTTCAAGGGCGATTTCGAAAATTGTTCATTGGCGTAGTTTGAGGTTACTCGGTCAAAAACGTAGTTTGAGGTTAAGGATATGTGGAAACAGACCACCAGCTTCTTATTCTTCCACCTTTTCTCTTTTCACTTATAATATGGGTTTGTGTATAAGAAGCACTGCAGAACAGAAAGTGTCCAAGCGTCCAACAGTATCACAAGTTCTCGATGGCGGCTACAAACTAAATAGTCCAATAGAAATTATGTCTTCGGCTGCAAAAGAGAAAAAAAAGGTGAACGAAGATCCATTCCCCAAAACGTTTGCGCTTGACCAGGTTTTAGAAACCTCCCACTCAGTTTCCTATCGGCGCTTTTGTTGTTTTCTTCTTGCAAAAGGCTAGGCTGCTTACCTCACTCTGTCACTCATCGCTGCGAAGGTGCGGGTTTCGATTCATTCCTTTTACACTATCTCTGTTATATTAGCGAGCTCCTAGCTTCTTATGTTGCTTGATTTGCTGATCGGGTGGCTGTTTCCCGGCGCCATCTGTTTTGGACCTTGATCAGTTTGATAACGAGCTTTCAGTTTACTGTCTCAACTCTCAAGCTAGTGGTGATTCTTTCTTTGGGTCGGGTGCTTGGATGCTTGTTGACTCCCTTAGTTTTGCGATGGAGTGGAGAGGGGAACAACTTTCGTAATTGCTTTCACCTGTGATCTATCGTGTTCTTGATGCTTTCGTCAAACCCTCTAGAATTGAATAATGACCTCCAAATTTGATGTGTTTGTAATTTTGGTAGAAATAGGCCGGTGCCAGATGTTTCAGATGAAGGTGCACTAAATATGATTCTTCTTTTTTCAAGATGGCGTTAGAGTTCTCGGTGTTTGTTTGGCGGACAGTGTGCTTGTTGTTCTCTGCCGTTGCATTCACTGTCATCATCAAAGCTCCCAATATGAAGGACATCACATCGTTCCAGTAAGTAACTGGCAACTGTATGATTATTGTGTGGACATATTGCCGTACGTATAATCTGTACTGTGCCAATTTCGTTTAGGTACTTGACTGTAGCCTCCGGTGTCCAGATGGTTTGGAATGCCATTCGCCTTTTGTTCCAGGTTGCATGCTTGTGGTTCGGACATGTTCAGCCATCAAACACTGCACTCATCGTGCTTATCATACTGGAATTGGTAAGATCGATCCCCTTGCAAGCAAAATTTACTTACAAAACAATTCAATTCAGCTACTTTTGCAGCGACTACAGCCCCTGATCCTACAATTTTTGCTACCTCCAAATGCATACAGGTATTGACGACTGCGACTATGACCGCGGGATGCTCTGCCCTGGGCGTCGTTGTCCTCCTGCACTTTGATCTAAGCGAGTGCAGCTCTCTCGGTCCATCAGGATGCCCAATGTATTTTATAGCTTCAACCCTTGGAGTAATGGTTGGAATCGTTGGCATTCTGATTACTTTGGGTATGCAGTCCATTCTGGTATTTCGCTATCGTTTCAACACCGTTTCCGCGTAAGCTTCTATATAAAGGTGCCGCAGGAAACAAATTTCACGCGTCGCGACTTTGTAGAAGTTTTCTTGAGCGGCCATGAATGCTTGTTTGTGTATATGTAATAAGGACTCGGCTCAGGAAAATGGACCTTAACAGTTAACCTTTGTAATCAATTTATTTGCTATGACTTTCCCCGTGGTGCAGAGGAACATCATGTAATACCCTGTGTTTTAGCATGCTTTAGAAATCACAAAAAAATTGAACTTATTAAAACTTGAAGCAAACCACCTAAAGTTTCTCAAACAAATATCAGCAAAGGGCATATTGGAAACAAAGAGGGCAGATCAAATGGGTACAACTAGGTGATGCTGGTACACATTTTTTTCATGCCAATGCTACTATCAAGTACAGAAGGAATCAAATCACCTATTTAACTGATGATGATGGTAATTCTTTGTCTAATCATAACCTGAAGGCAGACCTTATTTGGAAGGCATTTAAAGAGAGGCTGGGCTCTTCACAATTCTCAAGTATTCAATATGATCTCAATGCCTTCTTACAGACCCAAGCAGATCTATCAGGCCTGGTTTTACCTTTTTCAAACATGGAAATTGATCGGTGTAGTCGAAACTTACCATCTTATAGAGCCCGAGGCCCACATGGGTTTAATACATATTTTGTTAAGAAATGTTGGCCTGTTATTTACTCCGACTTCTACAGTCTTTTTAATGAATTCCATGCTGGTCATTCCAATCTCCAATGCATAAATAGCTCACATATCACTTTGGTACCAAAAAAGGACAATCCATCAAAGGTGTAAGATTTCAGACCTATATCCCTCCTCAATAGCTCCATCAAGATCATTACAAAGATTCTCAAGCTAACCATTTACAAGTGGTTTTACTTGCTCTAATACATAAATAAAAATCAAAAGATGGTTTAATTAAGCGAGAGAACTATCCAGATTGTTTGGCTTGGGCCATTGAATACCTCCATATGTGCCATCGGTCCAAGAAAGAGCTTGCCATCTTGAAATTAGATTTTGAAAAGGCTCTTGACAAAGTTGAACATCGATTTATGACACAAATCATGCAAGCCAAGGGTTTTCCAATAAATGGATCTTATGGATGCAAAGAAATCTTCCAATCTGGGACCTCCTCGGTCTTTTTAAATGGTGTACCGCAAGGTTTTCTACTTGTAAAAGGGGAGTAAGACAAGGAGATCTACTCTCTCCCCCCCGCTTGTTTTAGCAAAGTAGATTTTCTACATGATCTTCTTAATGCAGCACCTGAACAATGGTGACCTTAGTTTACCTTTACCTCTACCTCTACCTAGTGATCAAGAGTTTCCAATCTTGCAATATGTTGATGACACCTGATTTTTATGCAAGGAGACACGATCAAATTGCTTTTTCTTAATCTCTTCTTTGGGTTTTGGAGAATCATCTAGGCTCGGGGGTAAATTATAGGAAATCAAGCATTCTTTCTATTAATGTTCAGCAAAGAGAAATTTGATGATCTAGCTCGGATCTTTGGTTTGCGGAAGGAAAGTTTTCCATTCACCTACCTGGGTTTACCTCGGAGCATCTGAAGCCAAATGTAGCGGACTTTTAGCCTTTGGTTAATAAATGTGAGAGGAGATTGGTTAGCATTTCTTCATTCCGAAATGATGCGGGGCGTCTACAACTCACAAATGCGGTATTCTCGGCTTTGCCTACCTTTGCAATGTGTACATTTGCATTACCCAAAGCAATTACAAAGCGGGTTGACAAGTATAGAAGGCATAATCTTTGGCGAGGCTCGATGTTAATAGTAAGAAACCATCAAAGGCAGCATGGCCAATGGTCTGTACTTCAAAAATTAATGGAGGGCTGGGTGTACTTGATCTACAAACTCACAATGATTGCCTCCTTATGAAGCATTTGCATAAGCTTTTCAGTCGAGCAAGTACTCCTGGTGCGACAAGTATGGGACAAATATTATAATAATGGTAACTTGCCAAGGCAACAAGCTAGATTCAAAGGATCCTTTTGGTGGAGGGATATTCTTAAACTCTTGGATACATACAAATCATTCTCAACAGTGATTATTCAGAATGGTGCTAGCAGCTTGTTCTGGTTGGATCTTTGGAACGACTTAACTCTACAAATGGCGCTCCCCACACCTTTTCTCCTATGTTAAGGACCCACATGCTTCTATCTGTCACATCAAGTCTATACCAAACCTCATCTCCCAATTCCACCTTCCCCTTTCATCAGAAGCTTGCTCAGTTTCAACAACTTGAGACATTTGTCAGTAACCTGCATCTTTCCGACTCCCATGATCAGAGGAATTATTCTTGGGGAATGCCTCTTTCTCCACTTCAATGGCTTATAAGTGTTCCAGAGCTGAACCCCCATGATCGAGGGAATTATTCTTGGGGAATGGCTCTTTCTCCACTTCAAAGGCTTATAAGTGTTCCAGAGCTGAACCCCCTGCTCACCCCGTTTTTCAAATGGTTATGGAAATCATCTTGCGGAACAAAAAGGAAAGTTTTCTTAAAAGCTTCTTCTTAAAGACAAGTTAAGTACAAGAGATCTTCTAAGAAGGAGAAATATGAATCTGCCATCTTACCGTTGTGTTCATTGCATCGACCCTACGGATGAGTCCTCAATCCATCTTTTCTTTGATCGCCCCTAGCCTTGGCTGTTGGAACACTCTTGGCCTCCCCGGTGCCCGCACACCTCTCTCGTGGCCTATATCTTGAAACCTTCGGGACTCAGCTCCATCTCCCTTTCTTCATGGAAATTATCATCTCTATGTTTTGGTCGATTTGGATGCTCCACAATTAGGGATGAAAACGGTCGGAACGATCGGAAGGAGGCCAAATCACTTTCATTTTCGTTTTTCTTTTCTCGAAACGAAATCGATCACGATATTGTCGGGAAATGAATACGGCGCCGGTATTCGGTAATTTCAAAAAGCGATATAGTCGGGTCGGAAAATACAGCGATAACGATCGAAATCTATCGTAACGGTAGCCTCAAAAGCGGTAAACACATCAAACTGTAGGAAATAAGAAGAGCCCTATAACTCGCAACATTACCATAATTCTTGACAATGACACAAATTAATGATCAAGTTTTAAGTTGACTTGACATAGCATAGCGATGAAAACATGAATTATTATAGTTCCTTCCTAAGTAGAGGTTGTTCCTCTATGTGTGTAACCCTTGCAATATAGTTAGTTTCCAAAAAAAATATTTGCCTTATGTGCATGTTGGTTGTGTTTCCTTTGATTCGGTAATTACCAACGGTAAATTACCGCTTAAATACGGAAATCTTCGGAAACGATCGGAAGAGGGCAAAATTGTTTTAAACTTTTCGTTTCCATTTACTTTTACCATTATCATTTTCATTTTTTTCGGTTACCACTTTCATTTCCATTTAGGCATTAAAATCGGGAATACTCGAAAACGACTTCGAAAAATCGAAACTATCATTTTCGTTTTCATCCCTATCCACAATGATCAAATTTTTAGAGGAATATCGCCTTCAATTCAGCGATGCAAGGCCATTTCAATGCTGAATTTACCTTGGTCATTTTAAGGGCCAAGCCTTCTTATACTCCACGGATTCATCAATGGATAGAAGCCTATGTGTAATTTTTTAAATTTTTCTTTTGTTTCTTTTTATGTTTCTTGAGGAAACTTTGTAAGAACTTTGTACTTTTTGTTTGATTCAATAAAAGCACAGTAGGGGTGCCAAACTCCTCCTGTTTTCCCTCAAAAAGAATTACACAAACATGAACCTTTTGAATTTTGAAAACATTGTTAAAAATATGGTTCAACCAAGACCATGCGCTTTGTTGAGCGCTTGAATTGTGAGCGAACCTGGTGTCACTATTCATTGAAATCCACCTTCTACCTTACAAATTTATCTCAAAAAACAAAACAGCAAGAAGGTGTTTAAAATACTTTCACCTTCTTTTGGCCTACGACAACCACTTCCTCTCTTTTCTTTTCTAACCAGGGCCACACTTTGTCGTGCTCTCAGTACTACGACCCTTCGTAGCCCAGTGCCTCAATACAGACTTTTAGGACCACTTGTTATGACTCCTGCTCATAGACAAATATAATTAAAACGTGAAAAGAATTTGCCAACGTTAATAGTGGCCACATACATAGCCATTGTTTCTCCATTTGTTTGAAAAACTTAAATCACAAATCTTTGTGAAGATCAGCAGTTAAAAAAAAAAAATCCAATCACTCATCCAAAGACTCATACCATCATGGTTTACTTAGAGAGACACATCTTATATTTAGTGAACAAATCAATGATTTTGCTTGGCTGAAGCCATATGCAACCAACGCATTTGATTCAAGAAATAATTAGTAGAGAAGTGTCCTGGTTTGAAATCTTGCCTCTTCTCAAAACTCTTCATCTGATTCACACGGGTGACTTATCAATTCTCACAACCACAGTTCAATTGTTTGTTTGTTTGTTTTTGGCAAGATCCAATTACAGACGCAGACGCTCACATGAACATGCGTATGCTCAGACCATAGTTCAATTATTGTGAGAAGGACTCATAAGATAAATGACAAGACTGCTCAAGCGTAGGATCTATGGTGTCCGAGTCCTGACCTGGTTGGCATACTGTCCGGCAAAAGCAAAAAAAAAAAAATGAATTGTTTTTTTTGTTTTTGTTTTTTGTTTTGTTTTTTTTTTTTTGCGAAGGGGAAACTGGTCTCATTGAATTTGGAAACATAGTACATCCCCTTTTATAGAAAGACATTGGAAACAAAAAGAAATCGCAAAACAAGGACACCAAGGACCAAAATCTTTTGGCTTCCACGAGAGATCGCCAGTCTTCATGCCACCGCGTCGAAGGCGCCGAGATACCGACCGTCGACCTGCGCCTGTCGGAGTTATCGAGGAAGCCCAATGCATGGAAGACGCCACAATATCCAACGACTCGGAACCACCAAGCCGCATCTATTTCGTTGAAAGTGCCTTGGCGAGCTCCCCATCCTCTCCGGCTGAAAGTCCGCCCGGGACCATGAAACCATTGGTCGCGGAAGGAACCGCGTCACCAGCCCACAATAGCGACACAAGAAGAGCGAGGAAAGAGAAAACAATGTTCCCTTTCCCAACATAAGTGTAGTTCGCATACCTCACGATGGCGTACTGGAACCGCACTAGCCACCTTGCCGGTGCTCACACGGGAAATTTTCTTTTTCGCTAGCGGGGAGGACATCGCCCGTCACTCGAAGCCCTAGCTCCATCGTCAACATAGATGACAAGCAGAACCTAGGCATAGATACTACCCTATCTATATACACATCCGCTCGTTAATTCCTGACCCCCCCCCCTTCCTCTGGTGCCGAATCGTTGGAGAGGAAAGGGGATGACTGAATCGCCACCACAAGAGTCGTTCGCCTTTGGTGTCACCCTTTTCCTCTACTCTATACTGTGGCACGGGATAAGGATGAAAGCGTGTGCACCAACTAGTCTACTTAAAATTGAATTCCTTCATGAAACAAGCCAATCTTGCCTCTGAGTATCATTAATAAACCAGGCACGACAAGCCACCAACAGACAAGCCGACAAATCCCCACATGAATCGTCATCAGAAGGATGGAAGGAAATACCTTGAAACATCGATTGTATTCCTGTAATAATCAACAAATAAACCCATAATAACAAACACAACAATGAACGATCGATGACCTAGTTGTTATTTCAAGACAAATTAAAAAAAGGCAGGCATGGATGATGCCAAATGTGGAACTCAACTAGGTGGATGAGGAGGAGGATGCCAGACTTCAAGCAAGGGCATCATCCATACCTGCCTTGAAACATCAATTGTATTCCCGTAATAATCAACAAATAAACCCATAATAACAAACACCACCAAGTGTCGGCCCAATCGGATCATCAGATGGGCCTCGGCGAGACGGTGATGGGCTTTGCTATGACGAGGCTGGCTGCAGAGGCATTGTGGGCCGGGCGCATTTCGGAGTCTGTGACTCAATGTGCACAACATCAAGAGAGCACACGTTGGTGAAACGGTGGGAGGGTTTGGACTACGGAGGGCGGTGGCTTGGCTGCTAGCAGGTCTTTTTCGTCGCAAATAGCATCGAGATGTCTGTAAACCGGTGTGTGTCCGGATGGTGCTTCTAGCCAATAGGAGCCCACCAGCGGACGGTGCTTCTAGCCAATAGGAGCCCACCAGCCCACCAAATTTTCCCAGCCCATCCAACCTCTGCTTTGACCACGAGTCCGACTGCGACAACCCTCATTCGGACACGCTCCTCTTCCCCGCTTCTCTTGCCGCATGTATCCCGTGCTCCCCATGTGCGTCCCTCCTCGCCACTCCAAGCGTAGTTTTTCCCCTTCGTAGGGGCCGCTTGTACCCCTGCTGCCATCTTCATCCGCTTCCCCCACTCACTGCCAAACAGCGCTCCATCCCCTCATCCGTATGGATGCCCTTTAAACTCGGGGAGATACTATATAGCAAAAGGTGGGAGGAGGAGTAGATGCAACAACCGATCTACTTTTAAAACATTTGGAAACAACAGGTTCAAACATACGCTGAAAGGTAGTTGAAACACTTGAAACATCCTTCTAAAACACTTGCAAAACACGCCTGGAACACACTTGAAACCATACATAAACATCGAATTAAACACATGAAACATATGTGTGAAACATATACAACATCCAGATAAACACAATTGCAATTTGGGTCCGAGAAAAACACACACAAAACATATCTACGAAACACGTGAAACACTTGAAACATACTATTGCAACATTCCTCAAAAAACAAATTGCAACATGTGCAACATTTTTTTTTTGATCTACTTTTGAAACAAGACATACCTCTAAAATGTTTTGAAATAACTGAAACACACAATTGCAACATAGGGTCGGAAGACAGATCCTAGCATAAAGGAGCCCCCCATGGCCACGGACTTGCGGGCATGGAACCTCTCGGATGGGGAGGACGCTGGTGAGGGAGGAGGGGTACCGCCGGAGTTGGGAGATGACGTCGGGGTGGGTGAAGGAGTCGCGGGGTAGGGGAAGGAGCAGTTCGAGGCGGGCGGAATGCCGGTGAGCAACTCGAGAGGGGCACGCCGGCAAGCGGCCCAAAGAGGGGCGTGGCGCTGTCAAGCAGGGGTGCTTTCGGCTTAAGCGGGACCGGCGGCATCGAGCTCGTGGAGGAGGGAGGGAGGAAAGATGGGAGCATGGGTGAGCGGCGCGGGAGCCGGTGTTGGGGAGAGGGGAGTGAGTGGTAGAGTGGAGATGAGGATGAGGGAGCGTGGAGGTTGGATGAGAACGACTCGATCGATGGAGGGTGGGTGAGTGGCGGCAGGTAGATGGGCTGGGTGGGCTGTGTTTGCCGTGCTCGGATGTAGTAAATAAACAATTACCATCTTTTAAGAGAAGAAAATGTGTCGCAAGGATGGGAATCAAATCCTGGCCCGAGCGTTGTGCGGTTCATGGCAGCAATGTTTAAGCATGCCACTATTCATGGATTGAGTTGAAGCCCCTAAGGAAGAATTTTGACCCTTTGATTTTAATGTTGTTGGATTTCTAGATAAAAATAATGTAAAAATTATGTGGTAGTAAATGTTGAACTATGTGAGCGCGGGGGGTTGGCAGGCACAATATGGAATTGAATGACCCGGTTCTATTTTGATTGTTCTTTGTAGTGTAGATTTTAAGTACATGAGAGATTATGTTTTCGAAAAGTGAGATAGATATTGATACTTGTCGATCATAGAGGCTAGTGGATAGATTTTGGCCCTTTTCTGGAGCAAATAAAATTTGACGATAAGTAATTATCAAACTCTTACGATCAGCACAATTTGAATTCATAATATCGTCACATTATTTCACCGCAGATGCATATACATACAATAAATCAAGCCTTTTCCTGGGCCGAGACAGGTAGTGCATCTGCTGGGTTGTGTTCTGCTTCGCCGCAGTCCGGGCAGTTTGCCCTGCAATCCTTCAAGGTGTTAAAGCACTGAGGGGTTGGCTTATTTGTGGCCTCACAGCAGTAACAGTTCTCTATGCACGGTGGAAGTAGGCTTTTGTGCGAGCATAGGCACACGGGCTTTTTAACTTGTCGTCCTGACGCACTGTTTGACCTGCAGCAACATAATATACTTGTTCAGAAAAAAAAAATAAGAAATTAATCCATGTAATATAAAGTGGTGACAGTTTCAAAAAAGAATTAATGAACTAGAGGTGTCCTGTGGGATTATGAACTTGATGATTCGTACTTACATTGTGAATGGACAATAAGACATCCGAAGACAACCATTGCAAACACAATGACGAGCCCTCTTCCCTGCATCACAATCCACAAAATTCTGGGTATAATGTGGAGCTGTTCCTACTTGGATCTTGTTTGTATTTTTTTTTCTTTCTTGGCATCCGTCTATGTTCTACAAGGTTTGTATATAAGGTGAAAAAATCATCCAGATCTGGCAAAAATTCAATTCTCCCGGTTGGTGACTTAATTATCATCCCAAATTTCATTAAGATAGTCTTCAATTCATAGGAGGTCCCTTAGGCACAAATTGTTATCCATTAGTAAGTGGCTTCAAATTTCATTAAGATAGTCTTCAATTATAGGACACTCTTTAGACACTCATCGTGTTGGTCCGCAGTCAAGGGGCTGTTTGGTTTCACGTTTACTGCTCGTCATCATCCATTTATAACGTGAATGGGTCCGCTATTTCGTGTTGGATGGGCCACAAAACAGACTATGACCCGTTGCAACCTAACAACTTGGCTACCCATCTCCGCTCCTCCCGCCGGTCTTCGGCGCCGAAGGCCGCCGACGACCCCTGGGTGGGCCGGCCCACCACTTTGGCGGCCCAATTTCTCGGGTAACCATCGTCGTCTTCGTCGCGCGTCCACCTCGCCCGTCGATTTAGGGTTCCGGCGACCTCGCCGTCGCTTTAGGGTTCCGGCGCTCCCCGCCTTTAGGTTTTGGCGACCTCCCTCCCCCTCCATTCCTCCCCGACTATAGAAGAGCCCGGCCGCCCTGGCCACGACCGTCGACATGGCGGCGGGGCGGTTCGGCCGGGCGGTGAGCAAGGTGGCGGGCGCCGCCGAGCGGGCGGGGCTGGACCCATTTCGGCGGGTACGCGGGTAGGCGGCGGGGCGTCGAGGTCTACTATGGCAGCGGCCCCGGAGGGCGGAGGCTCGCCCGGTCGGAGGAGAAGGCGGCGACGCGAGAGCGCGGGGAGGGGGAAGAAGGGTCCACCGCGGGCGCGCTAGGGGCTTAAGGGGGCTCCGGCGAGCCCTAGCGCCCGGGCCGGCGGGGGCGGGGGACGGGGGTCGCGCCCGGCGCGGCCGCACGCGAGGAGGAAGAAGGTCGGAGCGTGGGCTGGGCCGGGCCACGAGGAAGAAGGCCGGTTCGTGGGCTGGGCCGAGGCCCACCTAGGGGTGGTCGGCGCCCTCCCACCTTGGGTGGTCGGCCCCCAGCCCCCTCCTCCTCCCCGCCTCGCTCGTGAAGTTTGGCAGTGCTGCTGCCCATTTTTATTTTCAGAATTTGAATTTTAAAAATTCCCTTGTAAACAAGAATAGAAAAAAAAGAGCTTTTTGGATGAAGTTAAAAAGAGACCACCCCATTTGGGGATTCCCGCCGACCACCCTCCTCTCCTCTTAATTAATCTTCTCCCTCACTTAACTCACTAATTTGGACCGAGTTCAATTATTATGTTTACCAGTTAGAGCCATACACTAAGAGCTGAAAATCGCTGACATCAGAACATATC
The DNA here is from genome assembly GCA_015847255.1 of Hyparrhenia diplandra. Classification (NCBI taxonomy): domain Eukaryota; kingdom Viridiplantae; phylum Streptophyta; class Magnoliopsida; order Poales; family Poaceae; genus Hyparrhenia; species Hyparrhenia diplandra. Next base: position 31,707 of record JADLZK010009308.1, on the reverse strand, counting down.
CTATACCTTTTTGAAATAAAAAAATCACAGATCCTAAAAAATTATTCAAATCAAAATTTGATTACACCATCTTGTTTCTTACAATAAACTCGTCAAAAGAAGACCCCACATTAATATTTTTTGATAAAAAATTTAACGGACATTTATTAATAGACATGTATTTAAAGATAATCGTTGAACATCCCCACCGAGCATCCTTGATATATCATAGATATCACATGTTAACAATATAACATAGAAAAAAAAAAAAAGAAAAGAAATAGAAAAAAAGGAATAGTATAAAGGAAAAGAAAAGAAAAGAAAAGAAAAGAAGATTCATACTATACCTGGAACCGGAAGCCGTCGTTGCCCTCACGGGTGGCCGACTCGTATGGAAGGCCAACCACGACAACATGGCAGTTCAAAAACATCGCAGTAGCAGGGCCATCGAAGCGTGTGACTGCTCTCACTCGAAGATTTCATATCCTGTTCGTGCCGTTCACCTTGCTCGTGGCCACTGTCCTCTCCTACACGTCGCTTTCCCCTCTTTGTGGACACCGCGGCTCTCCCTATATAGCACGTGCCGCCAGAAGCAGTGCTGAGCGCCTGGACCCTGCCCCCTAGGAATGGCCGTCGTTGCTCCTTGTCCTTGGAGCGCGCGCTTGGCCACCCAAGTTGTTCGCCTATAGCAGGGTCGTCGTCCACCCTGCGACGCGCCACTCGTGCCCACCACAGCTCGCTGGAGCGCATACCTTAGCGGCGCCCTCACTTGAGATCAGGAGTGGACCCACAGGGTGGTCAGGATGGTCCACCGACTACCCTGTGGCCCGCATGTAAGTGTTACATAATAAAAAAAAAAAACAAGCCGCACAGCATAGGGTGGTCAGGTTGAAATTAGATTATGATTTTGCCCTGTCGCGTGTAGTTAAAGATTTTGAAAAATGAGTTTGGGGTTGGGGGTGCACATGATAGTTCAGGTTCACTGGATTCTTTAACCATCGGTTTCGAACCGGCATTGTTACTTATAGTTAGGCCATAGTGATGGCCGCCTTCTGCAACATGCAAATTAACTTTCAAATAGGTCATGGAGTAATTTTGTCAACCCAAAATACAATATCTGACATGGATGCCAGTACGTACGATAGAATAAATGACAAAGAAATACAGCTAATAACCCCCTTTTCAGTCTTTTACATGTACTCCTATAAGCAACAACAGTATTGAATACAAGAAGAACTCAATTTTCAACAATACTAGGAAACAGAAGCGCAAACTCCCAGGTCTTAACCAGTGCTATGGCGAGGTTGATAGTACCACTGACGAGATATAAACCAACGGCAAGCTGTATCCTTGAGCACATCTGTGACAATCTTAATGACGAAGCACACAGTTTCGTATCAAAGTCATAGTAGACGATGAGCCCTAGGGCAGCCCAGGCCGGAGCCATCGTAAATCCAGTCATCAGCTTCAAAGAAAAATAAAGAAGCTAATTAGGCACATACGTACTCCACATATACTTATATTACATAAACTCTAACAGCTGTTAATGTTGTAACGATGTCAACTCACCCAGTCTGTTAAGACTATGCATAAGTAATTGGTGTCCATCTGTTCCAATCCAAGACATATGGCCCCGACTTGGATGAGCAACCAGGTGAAATTCCACATTGAAGGTAATGGTGAAATCTCTACGATAGACCTACATATATACGTTTAGCAGTTGCAACTTACTAAATTAACAAGAATAAATAGTTAATGGTGAGGACAGGGGAAATACTGGGAGAATAATACAAACGTACATGAAGACCCAGTGTAGATTGTAGATGGGCACTGAGCCCATGATGAAGTAGGACATGAAACCCATGCAGAAGCAAGCAGCCCTTGCAACCATGTAGAATAGATCCCTCTTAGTTAACGCCATGTCCTAGGTACAACGAGAAAATGGAGCAAAACATCAGCTAACTAGCCTCGAGAGGACACACACACACACACACACACGTACTACCTGTGATGCAGCAGGCTCCCAGGTTGCCAGCCAGCCTCACACTCCTCGCCTCTTTTCTCTGATCTCGGCTCTGATCTTAGGCCAGTCTCAATGGAGAGTTTCACCTTCCGGTTTTCAAGATGTGAAACTTTGACATGAAATAGGCGTCTCCCTCAATGCACAGTTTCATTGCACAGTTTCATAGGTTCAAGGGTCCCACAACCTCTCTCTCATTGCATGGTTTAATTCAATAGTTGCATGGTGAAACTCTATTGTATCTCAATGGGGGTTTCACACAGTTTCCAACGCGTGTGAAACAGTGCCCAAATGTTTCACCATGGTGAAACTCTTTCCTTCTCTCTCCTAAGGGTTTCATGCAAAAAGTGAAATTTTATTGATGTGGCGCTGCATTTAATGTGCATGAAACACTCATGAAACTTCCATTGAGACTGGCCTTATAACAACTGCGGATCCACTTTATGTCAAAAAAAACAACTGAGGATCCACACTCCACTATAAGAATGAGAGAGCAGGTCGTACGTAACAGAGACGTACAAGACCTGTTGCGTGACCACTCCGATCCAGTATACTAGATAACCGTAGACGAGACGTACCACGAGCCCACAAAAGCAGTCCGTGTCACTTCAATTTTCCGATCTAATCGATCGATGCCAATTGGATTGAGAATGAACCGTGCAAATTTAAAAGTCTTATTCCTCTGTCATTGTTCAATTGTTTGACAGGCTTTTGTTTTGATTTCCTCCCATGTTTTATTAACAGCCATTTCTGTAAAAGCACATCCACGAAACATTTGTTTTTTTTTTTGAAATATCCAGGAACAAATTGTTAGAATATAATTGACCCAGTTTATGAGGTAACCGGGCCCAAAACCAACTCCACGCCAATACAAATGTAGAGATCGATAACCCAAGAAAGATACAAGTCTGGAGCTCGGTCAAGAAGGTTATCGTTGCCCGGCAAACAAAAGCGCAAAAGCGCGCTTCGATTTCTGGCCAAGGCCACACTCACAAATCCTAGCCGCGTCACAATCCACAGCGACGCCTTCCGGGGAAGTTTACAACGTTCGAGCGCCGCCGTCGCCGCGTCGGGTTCTCACCCATGGAAAGAACTAGGGGGCGCGACGCCCCCAACAGGAGAACGGCGCCCGCATGTGTCATCGTCGCGGGGCTTTCGCCCCAAGATAACCCCAGCTCGAGACGTCGGCCGAGATTTCGGATCCCTGCTTGTCGCCACCGTCGCCGTTGCCCCTCCTCCCCGCGAAACCTCGCCAAGGGGCATCGGCGCGCCCGGCTGCTCACCGTGGGCCGCAAAGCTCGTTAGCCACCCCCCACGGCAAGGCGGCATGTCGAAAAAAACCAGCAATCGCTCCGCCGCTCGCGGCGTCCACTGCCGTGCGCCAGCGCCATGCCTTCATCTTGACCGCGGCCACGGCGAAAGCAACGTCGAAGCAGCCATGGTTGCCGCTACAGGTAAGGCCATCGGGGGGGGGGGCGGCATAAGAGAGGAGCCAGCCTCAACACCTACACGAGCCCGAGGCACCACATCATGTGCCACCGGCCACCGCTGCATCGCCAACACCATCGCCACCGCCGGTCGAAGGCGATCCACCCAGCCGGACACTAGATTTGGGCGTCGGGCCCAGGGGACCTCACCATCCACAAGAAGAAGACCTTGCACGAAGAAGAGGCCTCTCTGGCGGCGTTGAGGCGCCGCCCCAGCCCAAAGGGCCCCGGATCTGCCACAAGGACGGGGATCAAGAGCCCCCGGCCTGTCGCGCCGTCCCGCCCACCCGCGCCCCACCCTCCTCCTCGACTCGAGGGCTGCCGGGGCGGATCGGCCCGCCAGAGCCACGGGGAAGCCGGTCGATCTGGCGTTGACACGAGGGCGAAGGGATGACGGAATGGGCGAGAACATGGCGCTTCCGTCATCCCTAGCGCTTGATCCAGGCTCTGGCCAGCACCGCCACCCCACGGCTCGGGCGTGGCGGTGCCACCCCGGCCCCAGCTCCATGCACCGGCGAATGCCCGAAGAGAGTGCCCCGCTGCCATCCCGGCCGGCCGCGCGGCTTTGCCCGGCCCCGGCTCGGCTGGGCGGAAGTGGGGAGGGGAGGGAGAGGCGCGCGGCTAGGGTGGCCGCCCGGCTGCCCGTGTGGAGGGCGACACGGCAGGTCGATTCGTTTTTTCAGCAGTCCACGAGACATTTGTTGCTTTCGGCATTCATTGTACAACTCTTCTTGTCCCCAAGCTTAACCGGCGGATCCGGGGCTCGGCGGTTTACTACTTTACCGTGTGGTGAAATCTTTGTCGCCCATCGATCCTATATATGGTCATGCAGCCCGAGGCCCGGTGGCGACCCGTGGCCCGCTGTTTTGGCCCGACCCGAGCACGCGAAACGGCCGGTGACCACCGGGCCGGCCGGCACGGCCCGATGGACGGGCCGTGCACGGGCGCACCCCTCGCCCGTGGGTAACGCCCTAGCGGCCCGATAAAGTGATATGGCCCGCTGCTAAGAAGTAAGAAATATCCCTAGGAGACCCGGCCCAACATGAAGGCCTCTCGGCCCGCTAAGAAGCAACCTTTGCTCAAAAAAAAAAAAAAGAAACATTACATCCCCATCGGACTACGAGTACGTACTCCTACTCGTCCACGGCAAAAATCCCCATCGGGCACGCAGCACCAGGCGCCGCCGCCGCTCCTCCTCGCGGTCAAGCGGTGCCTTCTCGGGCCTCACTACTACGTAATTGAACTTGCATGGTGTTTAGTTTTTATTTTCCGTGGGTGGGCATTTAGAAAACCGCCGAAAACTAGTTGGCCTCGCAGCCCCCGGCGTGGAATGCCCGCCACGGTTGTCGATTAACCGTGGCGGGCATTGTAAAATAACCGCCACGGTTAATAGGGATAAACTGCGGGCGGGCATTGTTAAAAAGTCCGCCACGGCTACCCGATTAACCGTGGCGGTTTTTATAATGCCCGCCACGAAAAATCGTGGGCGAAATATATATACCAACACTTCACTTCTCTCCCTCACACCCCTCTCTCCCTCCCCTCCGTCCACCCGGCCCCCCCCCTCCCCCTCCTTCCCACGTCGCGCCGCCCCCTCCCCTTCCTCTCCTCCCCGACGCCCCACCCCCGGCCCCTCCCCCGACGCCCCCGCCCCCGGCCCCTCGCCGGCGTGGCTCCCCGACGCTGGCGCGGCCTCCCCGACCCCCCCCCGGCTCCCTCCCCGACGGCCCCCTCCCCCCGCGGCTCCCGACGCTGCGGTGGCCTCCCGACGCCCCCTCGGCCCCCTCTCCCCGCGGCTCCCGACGCCCGGCGGCACTCCCGTGGCGAGGTCCAGGGCGGGATCCGGCTGCCCTTCCTCCTCAGGCGGGCGGATCCACGCCGCGCCGGCGCAAAGGCCGCCGGCGAGACAGGAAACCCCTAACGGGCCCGGCGGCCCGGACCGGGCCCGTCGGGGTTTCAGATTGGATTTTTTAATTTATTTACCATGGCGGGCATTGTAAGAAGACCGCCACGGTTAATCTCTATTTTCCGTGGCGGGCATTGTTAAAAGTCCGCCACGTTAATCGATTTTGCATGGCGGGCATGGAGTCCGCCACGGTTAATCGTTCGATTAACGTGACCCTAGCCCGTGGCGGACCCAATGCCCGCCACGGAAAATCGAAAAATGCCCGCCACGGAAGTTCCATTCTGCTGTAGTAGTGCATGCTGCTCCCCGCGGGCGTTGCTCCTCTTCCTTCTCCGTGATCCGGTGTGGGTGAGCTCGCCGGGCCGCCGCTACCTGCTGCTCGCGCTTCCTCTTCCTCTTCTCCGTAGACCTCGCGTTGGCAGTGGCGTCAAGTTGAGCAGTGGTGCCGCCCGTCTCCCTCAGCACGCGGCTAGGTAGAAGAGGTGGCTGGCTGTAGCTGCCCTTAGCTCGTCGCGAGGTAGAGGGAGGTCGTCGGCTCGTCGCGCCTCACCTCCAGGCCGCTCACGACGCACGCCGGCACGCCGTCTTTGCCCGGCGGCCCGACGGCCACGGGCGTGCCGTGGGCCGACGGCGCGGCACGAAGCACGGCGCCGCACGGCACGGTCGGCACGGGCGGCACGGCGCCGCACGACGAGCTCGGCACGGCCCGATGGACATATATAGTCGATCCATTCCTTTTTAAATTGTCACTAGTGCGTGGACAAAATGCACACGGCACGGATACGGTAGTAGTGGCTCATGCATGCATGCATGAGACGTAGGAGTACAGTACATTACGTGTGGGGCTGATGTGCCGTATCAAAATCAATAATGCAAGCTCCTGGCTCATGACATGGTCCGCAGAGACGATCCGTCTCGCTCTCGTGGTCTCAACAGATCGAAGAGAACAACAATTGACAGCTCGTCAAAGCATGCATATACGTTATGATATATACAGATGTTGATACAGCGCACTACGATAAGCTCGCTCGTTCGTGCCAATTCGTTTCCGCGTGCGTGGTAGCCACTAGCCAGGAATGGAATGGAATCTGAGCGCGCCAGTAAAAAAAATGTTCTGATAGGAAAGATCAATTCTGCAGGACGTTCTTTAATTTTTGTTAGTATTTGTCCTTAATATTAGGCGTGACAGATTTGTTGTGGGCTGCTTCAGCTGTCTTCGTCAAACGACAAATATTGTCGGATTTCTGATCCATTTTTCGATGATATGTATCAATAATGCCTCTAGGAGCTAGATATCTCGTCTCTAGTGTGTGCAAAACTTTTTTCACACGACTCTGATGTCCGAAGTTTGTCGTTCATATCTCCCATAATTTCATTTGGAGGTTGAGGATCCCACTTATAAAGTTCTTTCTTTGGTACCTCCTCATCATAAGATAAAAAGAAACAACCCGACAGGCAGATAAAAGAGTTAGTTGATTCTATAACTAACGATGAAATAATTAAACATTTCCTTTTTGACTACTAGTAGCACACTAATAAGACTGTTTGGAACATCTCCATACATATAACATACTTTTATGTTTATTGAATTATTTTCTTTAATATCTTATATGTTAGTATTTATACGTATATTCATGATATATTTGAGCTTACTTTTATAAAAAAAACAGAAGTGGATAATTATGTTATCAATTAAATGCGTTGTAAAATTATCTTTCATAATAATATATGTTGGTAACTTAGATGCAGATTCATGAGTTACTTTATGTTATTTTTTTTAAATTATGTACAAAATTAGGGGTTTATTTTAAATTAGGTGGAGATAGGCAATTTAGATAAGTAGTTACTTATCTTTCATAGTGGCAATGATCTATAATTCAAAAAAGATAGCTTAATAATGGTAGAGGTGAGTAGTTTTTTTGTTATGAAATGTAAAGATTCGATAGATATTTTATTCGCAATAGACAAAATTAAATGTCAAATAATTTCTTGATTATTTTGAGAATTTCTAGGATTTGTATGTTTTCTTCTAGCGAGGTGAAGGTTTCAATGCAACCTCTAATTAGCAACTGTAGGTTCCTCTATTTAAATAGTCGTCGAATCCAACTTGAATAGATACATTAATTATTAATGAGCTTTTTTCAGAAATGGCTAGTATAATAAAACAAAGAAGGAAATTGCTTTCAAAAAAAAAACAAAGAAGGAAATCAAAACAAAACAATGACAGAGGAATAAGACTTTTTTTAATTTGCACGGTTCATTCACTCCAATTGGCATTGATTGATTAGATAGGAAAATTGAAGTGACACGGACTGCTTTTGTGCGTGGGCTCGTGGTACGTCTCGTCTACGCTTATACTGGATCGGAGTGGTCACGAAACAGGTCTTGTACGTCTCTGTTACTACCTGCTCTCTCATTCTTATATATAGTGGAGTGTGGATCCTCAGTAGTCATAAGATCAGAGAAAAGAGGCGAGGAGAGTGGTGTGAGGCTGGTTGGGAAGACCTGCTGGAAGCCTGCTGCATCACAGGAACGTGTGTGTGTGTGTGTGTGTGTGTGTGTGTGTGTGTGTGTGTTTGCGTGGCCTCTCGAGGCTAGCTAACTTATTGTTTTGCCATAAACTCTTCGATAACTAATTTACCGGCCTATGGAGCAGTAGAGGATTTGTTTATATCTACAAGGATGGAGTTAGAATTCTGGCTATTTGTTGGGAGGGCATTTTGCTTGTTGCTCGCTACCATTGCAATGACTGTCATCATCAAGGCACCCGATATGAACTTGGTCACCTCATTCGTGTGAGTTACTCTGCTGGCATGGCATGGATTTGTTTTCAGTATACAGATTGTCTTGTGAGCTATAGTACTCCTAACTTAGACTGAAGATATCGTTTATGTTCGATGCATTTGTTATTATTAGGTTCTTGGCTGTAGCAACCTGCGTCGAGATGGCATGGAGTGCCCTTGGTCTTTGTTCCAGATTGCGTGCTTGTGGTTCGGACGAGCACAACCATCAGACACCGCACTCATTGTGCTTACTGTATTCGAAATGGTAAGTTAAACTGGAAATCCTCTTACAATTTGTAGTAGCTACCCTTCAACTTAAATTTTATCAGTTACCAACAATTAGTACTTGTATTAATATAATATGTCTGTTAATTCCCAGGTGCTGACTGCAACAACAATGGCAGCAGGTTGCTCTGCCCTCGGTGTTGCTGTCTTGTACCAGGTGGACATCGACAACTGTGGTTATCTCCCTGCATCAGCTTGCGCAATGTATTTCACAGCATCCACCTTAGCAGTAGTTGTCGGGATCCTTGGGGGTCTCATTGCGGCGGGTATGCTCTGGGTATGGTGGCATCGCCCTATGGTTACATAATAGTAACAAATCGTCCATAATAACGACGACGTAGTATAACCGGCCGGTGGTACCTTCCATATGCATAAAAGTATTCATGCGTCATTGTATAAATAAGTTTTGCTAGAGTTTCTAGTTGTAAGCATGCCTAGTTTCTGTGTGTAATAATGCATAGTTTGATCCTTAGCATTGCAAGCCAGGACACTTAAAGTCTCTCTGTATATTGTACACCTCAATCTCTCAGTTTTAAAATAGAGATATTTTACCACGATTGGAAATAATGAAAAATCCTTTTTAGACCGAAGGACCCTTCCCTGCTTATATTGAAAGCTAATAATGAAAAACCCTTCGTTTCTCTAGATTTGATAGTTCAAAATAAGAGGAACCAAATAGAACTTAGTTGTGGGGACTAAACTAAAAACATGTGGGCTAGGAACTAGTCTGTAATTAAATTGAAAGGATACAATTGTACTTGCAAATCAGATGAGTTTAGCGCCGTCTCCCGCAACGATCCTGTTTCCTCCACAAGCACACTTTCCAGCAGACGTCTTAGCGAGCAGTGCGTTTGCTATGCGGTGGGGCATCGCCGGCTTCCTATGATCCTTACCGTGCGCCACGCAGTGAGCCGCGCAGCAGGCGAGGCGCGTGGGCCACGCGCAATAGCATAAGAGGACATGGCGCATATGCCGCCCTGGGGCACGCTGACCTGGGCCGGTGCACAGGTGTAGGATGTCATGAACGCCGTCACCGGCATGAGCGGCCGAGAGATCGAACAATGATGCATGCACCTGCAGCTAGCCTGCTATGTCATTCAGCCGTGGCCGTGGCCGTGGTTCAGTTGTCGCCGTCGCTTGTTGAGCGTGCGTCCTTGGCCTTCATTCTCGTTGCCGTGTCATTTCGGTCTCCCTAGATGGAGGAGAAGATGCGTGCCTTGTTTCGTCCGCATGAAGCCATGGCATCCAATGCTGCTGTTGCTCGGTCCGCGTTTAGCCATGGACAGAGCCTCTACTGCCACCGGGCGCAGCCGTGGCCACGGTCCACACCTCAAAAAACATCCCAGGGCGCCGGCGACCCAATATGCTATCGGCAGCAGCACGGAGTCCACAGACTCGAGACTCAGACCTTGCTTCGTGCTCTTAGGAAAAAAAGCAGCAGGATCAATTAGAGCAAATGACCTGAGGAAAAGTACTAAAGTACCCCTAATTACAGTTAGCAATTTTTTTATAACATCAACGGCTGCTAGTTTTTGCAAACTCTCAATCACGACTATAGGATCTTCATCTGATGGCTAGGGACATAGGTGGGTTAATTTTTTTTTTTTTTTGAAAGGAGATTAACTCGGCTTTTAAGAAAGCCAATAAAAGGTTTGATACAACTGGGGTTACCAGTGACTCTGAAACAAACTAAGCAAAAACCAAGACCAAAAGTAGCGCTACTCCTCCCTGTGGAGATTACTCCTGGTCTACCACCAACATGAGCTACCTTGCTCACCTCAAAGTTACTCAACAGAAACCGGATACAAGACAAAGCAAAAATAAGACTTGAACACATAGAGGACTGTATCAAATTGTAACACACTCCGGCGCTGGTCCCTCATATGGCTTCTTCTTCGCACACCATTCCAAGAGCATCTTCGCCAGCTGTTTTAGCAATCCTTTGTGCTTTACCTTCTGGACCTCCTCCCACTGCTGCAACATGTTAATAATATTGAAAATTACAGCATCAAAAGATGTTGGAAATCTCTTTTCAATAGCCATCTTATTTCTATTTTTCCAGATTGCCCAAGCAATGGCAGCAAAAACAGTAAGACAAATGCCCTTGGGAATTTTATGTCTTCCCTTCAACCAGTTTGACTCCAAGTCATAAACTGAAATAGGAAAACTATCTAGCATCCAAGCATCCCTGATAGCACTCCAAATATATTGTGCCCCCGTGCACCCAAAAAATGAGATGAGTAATGGTCTCCTGTTGCCCGCACAAGCAACACAAAGTGCTGCCCTTCCACCCTCTCTTCTTTAAAGCTACAGCAGTTTGTAACTTCCTATGAAAAATTTGCCAAAGGAAGATTTTAACCTTCAGAGGCATCTTACATTTCCACAGCAGATTAGTTAAACCATCTTTAACCCCCCCTGAGGTTAAGCAGTAGTATAAAGATTTTGTTGTAAACTCACCCTTTTTTTCCAAAGCCCATCTAACCTCATCTTCCCCTAGATGATCTAGCTGGACATTTTCCAAGACAGCCATTAGATCATTCCACTCCTGCAAATATGCACCATGCAAACTTCTTCTTAGTGGAATGTCCCAGATTTCTCCATCCCAAAGCTCACCTACTCTAGCATTAGGATTCTGGGTGACTTCAAATATATTGCTATACACCATTTTCAATGGTACAGGTCCAATCCATGAATCATGCCAAAACCTGACCTTGTCACCTCTATGTACATTATATTCAGCACCCCATTTGTACAGGTGTTTGACTTTATGAAGCCCCTTCCAGAATTGGGAGGACCCTGCACATGAGGATTCCTGAAAACTTTTCCCTCTCGGATACTTGGCATCCAAAATTTTGAACCACAATTCCTCAGGTCTCTTGTCTATTTTCCAAATCCATTTGGTAATTAGACATTCATTCATGAGGAATGTGTTTATAATACCTAATCCACCATGGATTTTAGGTTTAGCCATTGATATCCATTTAGCCATGTGATATTTGAAATCATCTCCAGCTCCTTGCCAAAAGAAGTTAGCTCTAATAGAATCCCATTTCTCATGCACTCCCTTGTGCAACATATAGAAGCCCATGATATACATTGGGATGTTAGTGAGACAGGAGTTTGTCGGGATCAGTTTTTCCACCGAAGTCATAAACTTTCCTTTTCCAAGGATCCAATCTTTTCACCATCTTCCCGGATGAGTCCCAAAAGCTCTGATCCCTAGCATTTTGTCGATATGGGGATTCCTAGATACTTAATAGGGAGTTCGATTAACCTGCAGTTTAACATATTTGCTTTCCTTTCCTTTTCGTGACCGAGGATACCCAAAGAATACTACTTCACTCTTGTGATAGTTTATCTTCAACCCCGAGAGCCACTCAAAACAATAAAGGAGGATTTTCAAATTTGAAATTGAATGATCGGACCCATCTGGTCATCGTAATGCGGTATCATCGACATCTTTGGATATGTGAGATCCCATTATCTATGAGTGAATCCAGTACCCCCACAATCAAATTGTTTGCCACAGCTTTGTCCATCATATTACCCAAGGCATCAGCTACCAAATTGAATAAAAGAGGAGAGAGGGGGTCCCCCTGCCTTAACCCCCTCAAGGTCTTAAAATAAGGACCCCTTGTCCCATTAATGTTGACACATACCTGGCCCCCCCTTACTGTTTGCATTATCCAGTCAACCCATATCTTTGGAAAGTTCCTCCCAATTAGAACTTCCTCCAGAAAATCCCATCTAACACGATCATAAGCTTTTTCAAAGTCGATTTTGAAGATCATTCCTTTCTTGTTCCCTTTCCTTAGGGAATGGACTACCTCATGCAAGTACCACCACCCCTTCCAGAATATTCCTCCCTTTAACAAAACCGGTTCGATTCTTCCCAATAATCTCCTTAGCCACATGTGTCGAGTCTATTATTTAGAACCTTAGTAAAGCCCTTGTAATCCACATTCAGAAGGCAAATGGGTCTATACTGTCTGATGTTATTGGCTTCTTGTACTTTGGGTACTAAGGTAATGACTCCATAATTCAATCTTCTAATGTCCAATTTCCCTTTATGAAAATCAGAGAACATACTCATGTATTTATCCTTAATTTGCTCCCAAAAGTTTTAGAAAAAAGTGGCTCCATAGCCATTTGGACCAGGAGCTGCATCCTGTTTCATCTCAAACATAGCCTGTTTAATCTCCTCCATGGAGAACAGCTCAATGAGGTCTTCCCTGTGATCCTCACTAACTTTGCTCCTATCTGTCCAAAAATTGTTGCTTAATCTGATGTTTCTCTGTTGAACTTGGCCAAACAAGTCTTTGTAGTACCCTACTACATGACCCATAATTTGCTCCTGAGATGTAATGACCCCTTGGTCAGTCTCAAGTTGCATAATAGTCCCCTTTCTTCTCCTTCCGTTTGCAAATTGATGGAAAAATCTGGTGTTGGCATCCCCTGCCTTCAACCAGTGTTTTCCAATTCTTTGCCTCCAATACATTTCCTCTTCTGCATAGTGTTGCTCTAACTCTTCCTCAATTTGGTGTCTCAAAATTCATTCATCCTGTGATAAGTCTCTTTCTTCCCCCATTCTATCCAGAGCTTGTAAGTAGTTCATAAGCTCCTTTTTCCTCTTTTTTTGCTCCCCAATTCTCCTAATGTTTCACCCTTTTAATTTTGTCCTGAGATACACCAAGCATCCATGCCAAGTATCCAAAGAGTAGCAAGCATCAGGGCACCTTGCCTCAGCATCCCTCCAAATATCTTGAGCCATTGATCTAAAACCTTCAACTAATAGCCATTGTTGACCAAAGTAAAAGTATCTGGGTCTTAGATTCATAGTTTCCCCATCATCCACAATAATTGGTGAGTGGTCAGACCCAACTCTAGTTAGGCACCAAGAGAGAGACAAGGGGAACTTCTCCTCCCACCCATCAGAGAAGAAGACCCTGTCCAAGTTTACTAGCACTGGTTTATCCTGCTTGTTAGTCCATGTATACCTCTGTCCTGACCTTTTTAGTTCTCTGAGCTGATGATTGCCAATGAAGTTATTGAACATGTTCATCAAATAAATGTCAATATTGTCATTATTTTTGTCTGCCATATCTCTAATCAAAAAAAAAAAAAAACTAGCGCCATTAGCCTACTAATTTTTCTTTTTGAAAATCACCCCCAAATCCCCAGCGGCGCACTTGCCCCTTCATTTCTCCCATCGACGACTTGAAGCCCTCGCCGGAGAGTACCCGCCGACCTTGCCTTCAAATCGTTAAGCTGCCGCCCTCGCCCACGAAGTCGCCGCTGCCTACGCCCGCCCACGACCGTCGCCGCCCGCCGAGTCACCGTTGGCTCTACAACGCCGACCCCAGCCACAGCCACCGAGCCCAGCCGCGACATCCTCCGTCGGCCTTCGACTAAAGATGTTGAAGACTGAATATTGTGTGTTCATGCGTGCTGACAGGTCATTCATGGGCGGGCGCACAAATATTGCATCCAGACATGTCATTCATGGGCTCGGTCCGCCCATGAATCGATGGATCACCGCCCGTGATGGCAAACCCTCGTTGAGTATGAAAACAGTGGACACTCAAATGACAAACTGAACAAATATACAATCTTTCAGACATGGGTAAGGAAAAATGAAAATGGTCTCAGTTAAAGTATGCCGCAAATTATGACAGTTAAAAGTAAATGGCCATGTATATTTTTCCAAACCTTCTCATTGAAATTCAAAATCACTAAAGTATGACGCAAATTATTACAGCCAAAAGTATGCGGCAAATTACCTGGAACCTTGTCATTCAAAATCAGTAAAGAAACACAAAAAAAAGAATAAAGAGGAATTCTTGATGGCTTGCACCACGCACTTGGTATATGCAGTCAACAAAGAAACATTGCAAGAATTTGAAGTGGAAACCGATGCCTATTGGTCTGTAAGGCAACTGTACGTAGAAGAAAAAAAAAAAAAAGGATCACTTCAATATAGAGGGGCAATACTCATTTTCTTTTGAAGAAAATTCAGTAGGGGAGAGCACATATAGATGAACGAAATACATTAGAGGACACCATGCCATGTTAGATCGTGTATCACAGAAACCAATGAAGCTACGCATAAATCAAGCTTCACAGGTTAATAGGTATATCAAAACCAGTTGATAAAACCAACCGAATAGCACCATTCAAATTCTTCTAAACAATAGAATCACTTTCTAACCTAAAGTCTAAACAAATGGATTAGCAAGCACACCATACAGTACAGTTAAATCGGGTTCTAATACATATGGATTAAGGTAGGGTTTGGGTACTTCATGTGACACACCAAGCAGGGAAGAGAAGGGATGGCCGTACCTATTGGCTGTTCGTCGGCAGGAGGCGATGAGGAGGGGGCGGCTGCATCCTGCGCCGCCCGCTTAGCTTAGCCATTGCGCCCGGCGACGAGGAGGAAGCTAGGGCTTCGCGGAACCCCCGGAGAGGAGAGAGAGGAAGTGGAGGTGGACGCGGAGGAGGGCAATCCGGGGGAGGGAGATGGGGAAGAGGAGGGTGGCGCGCATGGAGGAGCAAGCCGCCTCCGCCGGCCACCCCGGCCGGGACGACGACGGGAGAGGGAAGGAGCGGCGGGAGAAAGAGGTGAGGAGGTTTTTTTTTTTTGAAGGAGAGGACGGTATATATTCGCTAGCTGAGGCGAGGGGTTTTCTAAAAGATCGATCTGCGGGTGGGTAAGTGTAAAAGTGAGCTGATTTCGAATTTTCTCTTCTTCAAGCGTAGGATTTTTCATAATATAGGTGCTACAACGTAAAAAGTACTGGCCGTGTTCTATGTAGACGAAGGACCTTAGTGGTTCGCAACACAAATCCATATAAATGGAAGGACCTCGAACGAAAAAAACCAATGGGAGACACGCACGGGCGTAGACACCGTGGCTTAACCGGAGGGAACCAATCGAGAAGTGGCCTGACAAACTCGGGGAGCCAATCAAACAATTGAAGCGGCGTGGATAAGCTCCCCGAGCGAACAATTTGGTTCCTACAGGTTTTCAATGGCATATGTATCGGTAATTATTACTCGGCTTCCGTGAGGCATGCGTTAGTGGGCGCTCCAAAGCGCCCCCAACCCAGGCTTTATTCCGTAACGGTCCTGGACGAATCCGATTAATCCATAACGGATCGCACGTTCCCCATTCCAGCGTTCAACCCCCTCCCCCCAAATAAGCGCTCCACTCATCTTTGCTCTCATTTGGCGGTTACCGGCGCCGTGTGTGTGGAACACTTCCACCACCACCATCTTGCCGCGAAAGACCGTGCGGGGGCCGGGGGTTTGCCACGTCGCGACCCATCTTCGCCCCCCTCCCCCCATCTTCATCGCGTTATGTCGTTGCCGTTACGCCATCTTCATCGCGCCCCGATGCCTACTTGCGCCCGTCATGTCTTGTGGCGGACAGGTTCGCCGCCGCGCGGTGCATCTTTTCCGCATCGGCGTGCGATCCGATCGCATCTTGCCCATCCCCTTTGCCCTCTTTTAGCTTTGCCTGCCCCTGCCCCCCCCCACCCCACCCCCCCCACCCCCCCATCGTTGTCAACTCGATTCTAGGTTTGTCGTCATCCCTCTTGTCCCCCCTGCCTCTGCCTTTGCCTTGGTAAGGAACTTGTGGAGTCTTTGCATGCGGGGGTAACAATGGAGGGTTGTGATGTGCACAACCAGTCGATTTTGTGGGGGTTGCTAGCGTGAATGTAGGGTTACGTAGTGGGTCCGGTCTCGTTGTTGGATCGGGTTTTTTGGTAGCCTTGGTGAGGATGTTGTAGTAGAGAGACGGGGGTGTGACAATTTGGTGGTTGGGGGTGTTTCAGGTTGTTGTAGAATGTTCTCTACTGAAATATAATGAATTTTTGCCGTTAGAAAATTTAATGTATTACAATACTTCTATGCAACTGAATCTCGAACACACCTGACCTAGTAGTGTTGTTCAAGTGAAACTCTAAAATGTTCGGCTTTTAGTTTACCTTTGTTGCATGATTGTAGGTGTTTGTTTTGTGGCAAAAGATAGAATGTTACGGCTTTTGCCGCTTAACTCTACTTTCTATTGCATGATTGTAGGTGTTTGTTTTGAATCAAGTTTGTTTAACATGGTGTCTATGAGGTCGATGAATAAGGGCCTCCAATACAGTTTTGATCTGACCAGCAAAGAGCAACAGCAGCTCCGAGGAAGAGTTTGATGAACAAGCATTTGAATGCCGAAAACTCGTGATGTAGGAGTCTCCAACAAAGAAGCCTTCCACGCGTTTCGCAGCCCGAAAAGGTTTCCTTCGGGGAGCACCTTCCAAAGAAAAAAGCAGGAAGGGGAGCCCTATTCAAGTAGGAGAGGGATGAACACCCCTGTCCCCGAATCTATACTAAAGAATGCACCTTCAAAGCAAGGTATCATGTCGATTTTGTGTTTGCTTCATTACTATGTTGTTTCACCAATGCTATTTTAATTAGTGTGCTTTGAAATCAATGTGTCCATGTTTATTTTACATTTTTGTGTGTGCATGTATCTTGTGCCAGCCTAACTTTTTAGTCCTCCTCAATCTAGTTGTCATGTTGTATACGTCTTGACAGGTTGAATGATAGGTTCCCCACCCTCCATGGAAGTCTCTTAGGAGCGCCATGATGCACATTGTTGGAATGTTTCGATAGTGTAGTGTCTTAAGCAACTCGTAGTCCGCCCATGATATCCTTCTATGAGACCTCGCTTGCTTCACTCTGCCTTTTATCTTCACCATGGGGTGCGTGTGTTCTCGGCTGAATGACCACAACCTTCCACTTCCCATCTCGTACACCCAAGTGTCATGTGTGCTTTTGCAATCGGCTTCTTCAAATTAAGTGCTTCTCTTCCTTATTGCATAGTCATCATGAATTCATAACATTTGCATTTTCTTCTCGATGCGATTCTTTGCTCTTAGTGATGCATTACTTTATTCATTGCCTTCTTTTTCATTTTTCACAATCCTTGCATGCGAACATTCCCGATCTTTCCTTATCAACTCATCAACATTGTGACCTCTTCCTTGATGAGCCTACCCTTATACTGAAACTCATCTTTAATATGTAAGCATTGTACACCCTCCGAAGTTCAGCTAATGTGTCAAACTGCATCCCTTCATATGGAACTATCGGCTGTGAGCTCACAACATCTTGTTCTTCTTCATGCACAACTTCATCATGAACAATTTCCACCTCAATGTCCTCAAGTTTTTTTATCTTCTGTCCCATATGAAAACATCTGTTCAAGACTTTGTCGCTGCATTTTGTGATGCCCATTGGTAGAATTTCTCTCCTTAAGCACTGCCTCCTGTACATTATTAAAACACACATGCACCAAGAACTATGTTTCAATATATACATGAATCTATATCAAAAGTATTGTTACAAATGTTTTTCTTAGTGCAATACTATGTTCGAGTAGTTGCAACATCATTTCTCCATAGTACCAACATAGCCATTACACAAAAAAAAAAAACATCCATTCAGCGAAGCGGCACATTACAAATTTGCCCAATTACAGAGACTAAAAAGTGGTTGCATACATGAGCAACCTAAAATACAATGTATTGGTTCATTCACTACGCCTATATAACGACCTTAGATAGCATCCATAAAGATCTTATATGACTAAATCAAGCAATTGTCCTTGAGAAATTCCTCGACAAAGATCTCATTCATGGGCGATTTAGTCTCCATGCATATGCAAACACGAAAACAAAGTTCCCGAATAGAACAAATAGTTAGTTCCACTGAACAAATATATGGTTAGTGCCGGCCTCGTCTCTCGCCGGTCCATGCATGGCTAGTCCAACAAGTCGAGTGCATCCATCACTAAATCACAATATTTAGGAAACGACGAAAAAGATACCTACATGTCATTCGAGTACACCAAAAACTAGTATGTGGAGATGCTTTCCTTCTCTAACCAAATACTAGTATGCATTGCTTCCATCTTGTGCGGTGCAAGTCTTGTGGTGGCACCTTTGGGCTGACCGCGTGCATGTGATTTTGACCATAACGAACGACAACCGATAGCTTCCGTGAATCAAAATACTAAAATGAAATCATGTTCCCTCGAACATAGAAGACAACTGCAATGCAATCCTGGATGTATAAAATACAAATTTGAAGAGATTCTTTACCCGAGACACGCCATGGATGGTCCTGGAACTTGCACCTCCTTGATAAGATATGGCCCGATCTTCCGTGAGGTACGGGATAAATTGATTGGGTGGAGAACTTCGACGTTGACGATCCGCTTCGAATCAACACAATTCGACCCCCAACCGCTACACCCATTGCTCCAATGGTTATCAACCAAACACGACTTGATTGACCTCGCCAAGAAGGCTTTTCCCCGCAGTTTAATCGAAGAACACAAGCAAGAACAGTAAACACGCAATCTAAATGTTGCAAATCTGAATTGACGAACCGAGATAATGGTGTCCGAGTTCAGATCACAAAAGGACTAATCGCCACAGGTGTGAAGAACAAGAATAGGGGCCTTGGATCAATGTAAGCGGAATAATCTTCTCGGTTACAATGAATCAATCAAAGTTTCTCTCTGAAAAACTTGAACTAAACAAAACCCAAATTCTAAGTTACGGGCAACAAGTTATTTAAGAAGAAAGAAACAGGGGTCGTGGATCATCCCTGGCCAAAAGAGGTATATTTGTCCATGCAAAGTGGTTCATGCAAAGGCCGTGAGCCCTCCAATGCCGGCGGGTGTCGAGATGAACCAAACCATGTGTGATCTCTTTGAGCAAGATTAGCCAAGCCATGCATTGGTCGTGAGCTCTCAATTCAGATTCCAAATTTAGGTATGCGCTCCTTCAAGTCCTTCATGCAGCAATTTATTTGTAGCGGCCATGAGATGTACTCGAACTTGAGTTGTTTTGGGCCTCCAGCTTGGAGACTCGAATCGGATGAGCTTTGGGACTTCTTCGACTTAGGGAAGCCTTGTTGGTCTCCTTCATCTTCATGCCATTCACCATGCATAATCCCAAGTAGTATGTGAGGACGAGACATTGGGGAGCTTTCTTCATCTGCTTCCTTCAAAATTCAAAAAAATCAGAGATCAGGCCACATGATTGAGGGGGTACTGCGACTTTACTGCGATTTCGGAGGAAGGGGAGGAGCTCGAGGGGCTCGCCGTGCACTGGCGATGCCGAGCGATGGGATGGGGAAGCAATCACCGCCGCGGTAGACAAACGAGACCGGAGGCGGCAGGGCGTTTCGTTCGGTGGCGGGAAGTAGGCGTGGCGGAGCTCGGCCGCGATCTTTGCTTGGCGCCAGATCGAACGCTGCCGAAGCGCCGCTGCCCGCGGCTGCGCCATGGGAAGGCCGCCGTGCGGCCCCGCCGCTTCGATTTCCGGTTCGCGAGTGGGTGTCGTGGAAAGGAGACGGGCTCCCCGCTATGCTTCGCCCTGTCTCGCTAGTAATCCGCGTTAGTGGGCTTTTGCAATGACCGCCCTATGAGCCTGGAAGCCATAGGACGTCTGATCGCTAGCCCCCCAGATTATTTGTGGTCTCCGCGATGCATGCAGGTGTCACACCCTTCACGTGGCATTACCATCTCTCCCCCCAATTTAGACTTTGTGTAGTAGAGAAGGCCGGCTTCTATGTACTAGTATTTAATATTGTCATCATCCATTCAACAAGTCACTAGGAATAGCTTCTTTGCCGAAAGTGCAAATTTGCCGAAAGTCCCGCCGCTTCTCCGAGTTCGCTTCGGCAATGCCTTTGCCGAAGTGCACCTTTTGCCTAGTACCTCGCAAAGCACTCGAATCTGTAGTGAGTAGGGTGAAATTAAAGTCCCACCGCTCTTGCTTGGTATACACATACGAATCAATCTTTTGAGATTTATTGAAAATATATGGAAATTCTCAATTTGGCCATGTGCATATGTATTCTAACATTATTTTTATTGTTGCAGAACACATTCAGCGGAGTATACTCAAAGAAAGTGGAGAGCTGAAGAGGAGAGGGCATCTCTAGGTCGCCCGTGCTCCGGTGATTGTTGGCATTCAGGGCAGTCTTTTTCTGCATGCTTCCCTTGTCGCATAGCACGGAGTACCTGGCTTCGTCTCACAGCAGATGCAAGAGTGTCCTGTGCAACCTACTCTCCTTGAGCAAGGGCAGAAGGGTATCTTGGCACGCATCGTATCGACTTTTGTGCTTCACGATAATATGTTTGTTCAAATAAAGAGAGCATGTCAAAAACTATAGATGCTTTTGCACAATCAATAGCTTCTAATATACTGTACTATATTATACTAATTCACTGAAGTGCACTTACACTGCGAAAGGGCCACAAAACATCCGCAGATGACAAGCATGGAGAGGATGATGCCCTCCTTCCCTCCATCACGAGTTTCGACTCGAAGTGTATGGAGCTGTTACCTTCAGATTTCGTGTCAATGTTTTTTTTAACAATCGATCGTCATGAAAAGGATCCAATATATAAGACATGAAGATGCCTTACTTTAGTGATGAGTAATTACATCGAGACTAGGGAGTAGTAATAATCAAAGAGTTATTAAAGGGTTGCCCTAAATTAACACGAAAAACAATGTTGGCTCGAATGAAATTGTCTATAACACCCTTTGCTTTAGTGATATGTAATTACGCCTAGTCCGGGAAGTAGTCATAATCAAAGATTTCATAAAGAATTACCCTAAATTAACACGAAAATCAATGTTGGTTCGGATGAAGTTGTCTATAACACCCTTTACTTTAGTGATAATCTAGACCGGGGAGTAGTAATAATAATCAAAGATTTCACAAAGAATTGCCATAAATTAATTAACATGAAAAAACAATGTTGGCGTCAAATGAAATTGCATCTATAACACCCTTTACTTTAGTGAAAAGTAATTATGTCTAGGCCGGGGAGTAGTGATAATTAAAGATTTCATAAACAATTGCCATAAATTAACATGAAAAATCAATGTTGGCATTGAATGAAGCTGCGTCTATAACACCCTAGGTGTTAAGCTTGTATCTTGCACTTGCAATGTACGAGCATAAGCATCACTGGTCATTCATGAGCATGAGCATATCATATTGCATTTTATTTATCCCATGAAATGCTTAATTTATCTATGTATGCATTATGATCATGCTTATTGGTAATATAAAGTGAATGTTGTTTGAGCACCTAATTAACCTAGACACACTGGCCAGGATAAAAATGTTGTTTGACTTTTTTTTATAGTTTGACCATTTGTCTTATTTTAAAAAAAAATTCTGTAAATTTAGTCAAATTTAATTCACTCTTGAAGAACATTAGCTTAAGCAAGCCACGACAAAAAAGAAATGAAACTTTTATAAATTTTTGAATAAGAGGAGTTGTAAAACTTGGAGTAAATAAGTCAAACAAATTATAATTTGGAACATATTTAGTAGCTTAAGAGTGCTTGCATGGAGTTCAAATTTAAATAAAAGTTGAAGTTTAATTTCAGTATATCAAACTTTGTCTAATGATCTTGACCTAGATCAGTGCCTAACCTGGCGGCCTAACTTGGGAGCGAGCGGCGGGCCCAGCACTTTCGCGTGCAGAGGTGAGGACGGTGCGGACCACGGGGCGAGGAAGAGAGGAGCGATGGAAAGCGGCCCCACATGCATGTCGGCGCCGTGTAGATCGTAGGTGAGTGATGGAGCCAGCTGTTTTGCTCGGCTCGAAAACCATTGCGTTGGGTAATTAGGGGTCCGTCCAATGGTAAATTAGTCACATATTATAGCTAAGTCTTGCTTCTACGTAGTCGGTTGAGACGATTAAAGTGTTTCATCTAAGATGGAGGTGAGAGACAATAATAAAAACTATTTTATATTATTGACCCACAAAAGGATCCCCTTCCTTTCAGGTATTCTTAGGATATACGTGAAATAGTCCAAATTTATTTGCATGTAGCCCCATGACTACTCTCTCCTACTTTTTTCTTACCACGACACATCTAGATAACCAAATAGCTAACCACTGTGGACGAATCTTATTAGTCACATATTATAGAGACAGATTGAAGAGATCAGTGTCTTTTTTTCATCTAAGATTCCTGAATTTCTCAGTTCTCCTAATTCTTTCGTTCAAAAGAGGAAAAGAGGGATAATCTTTTTGAGTAGCGCAATCAATTGCAGCATCGATTGTGCTAGCTAAGCGTCCTAGGGCCGGCAAACTAGATATGCATGAAGTCTGATAGAGAGACCCGCATGCATGAGGGCTTTCTACCGTCGGTACGTTGCATATACTCTTCCCACAAATAAATGCAAATGTAAGACTTTCATCTTTAACCATTTGTCTTATTTAGATTTTTTTATAAATAATAAAACAAATAAATCATTATAAAAATATCTCTAATGAAAAAATAAATCATCATAAAATAAATAACATTTTTAAAAAAATTGAATGAGAAGAATGGTCAAAGATGAATTTTGAAAGTCCTAGATTTGCTTTTATTTGTGAGACGGAGGGAGTATACATTGGCAGTACTGTACAAGTCAAAAAACATTGTCAATCGGTCTGTCAGGAACTTGCGTCCTCATGTCGACCTTATTTTCCCCTGAGAACGACGTCGACACATCGACAAAGCAATTCTACTCTACTAACCAACACTGCTGCGCCTGCGCCTTTTTGTGCAGATCGACCTCGAACCGATAAGTCTACTTAATGGAATTCGAAGAGGATACTTGCATGCTGCTCAGCAACAGCAGCTGCTTGGTGCTGCTGCGTACGAACGAACGAACATATGCAATGCATGGATCCACACACCTCTGCACATACACTGCTCAATGCCTTCCTTCGTTTTCTTTTGAGTTTTGAGTGATAGAGGTGCTGGCGGACAGCCGTCCCATTGGTTCTGCTCGATGACAGATGCATGGATCTTCTTTCGACTCCACGTATGCGTAATGCAAGGACTAGGTACAAGCATCGACTGTGCGCGCATCCGAACGGAACAAGTATCATTGTAGTCGAGTTTTGTTGAACTCAGCAAGCAAGCTAGTCGAACAGTATGGGTTAATAAATCATATCCCCCCCTTGAGGGGCAGGGGGTGAAGCAAGCTCAAGTGTAACAGAGATACCCTTTCCTCTAGGGGAGGGAACTCTATCGTTCTAGAGACAGATATTCTTTTCTCTCGGTACTTAGATTTTATCTAATCTCTCATTCTTGTTTCCTTTGTTCTGCCGACTACATTGATTGGATACCGTTGGGCCTGCCTGCGCACTAAGTATACCGATTATCCTTTAAAGCCACTGAATTGCCTTTGCTCGTCCCTCTGATTTATCGAAAAGATAAAGAAACTTCGTTCAGCAGGGGTAAGAGGCTCCGCCGGCGATGCCCTAGGGAGTTCAGGATGGAAAACTGTTGGTACACCAAGTAGAAAACTGCCGTGTATTAATGAATTCACCACTTGTCTCTTACATAGAGTCGATGCTCCCTATTTATAGCTTCTCGATATAGAGAATGTGTTTTTACATGTTTGCCCTTGGCATATTCCCTCGATACCTCCGGGTCGCCCTGGTCCCCGGGGGACTCAATCGCCTTTGCCGCTAGGGCTTGGACTTCTCTCAGGCGGCGGGCGAGCGGCGCACACGTGGCTGGTTCCTTCCACAAAGAGTTGCGTTATGTTTCACTTCGGGTTGGAGCCTCCGTCGTCTCCTTCGATTGTCGGCCTTGCTCCTCCGCCGGGCCTCCTTTGAACCTCCGCCCGGACAGCCTCCGCCCTTAGCAGAGCAATGTCCTCTCGTAAGCGGATCGCCAGGACCTTCACCCTCGATAGGGCGACATCGATTGGTGAGCGGAGGTTGAAACCTTCGCCGCCTCTAGGCAGCCTCTGCTGCCCTGCAGGGAAATCTTAGAAACCGAAGTCAGTAATCGATTTCACCAAGGCTTGTGAAATATCTCTATCATCTGCCGGGACCGTGTCCTAACAAGTTTGGTGGCACCTGTCGTTGCTCAAAAGAATGATCTTTACACAAAAGCCAGCAGAACTATCATGATTAAATATTTAATAAATCCAGCATATACATACATCCACACACCTTTACACATATATACAAAGTTATAAATGTTTAAGTAAGACAAGTGGTCAAACTTGAAGTAAAAAAGTCAAACAATTTACAATTTTTGATGGAGCAAATACTCCAAAACAAGAGCAATATATCACTTTTTGAAGCGCATGGGCCTATCGCTACGACGGTCTTCGTTAAATATGA
This sequence comes from Hyparrhenia diplandra, assembly GCA_015847255.1. Classification (NCBI taxonomy): domain Eukaryota; kingdom Viridiplantae; phylum Streptophyta; class Magnoliopsida; order Poales; family Poaceae; genus Hyparrhenia; species Hyparrhenia diplandra. The sequence goes on along the minus strand of JADLZK010009308.1, from coordinate 7,019 downwards.
GTGGTTGTCTTTTAAGAGAATTAATAATGCTTAAATAGTTGCTCCCTCGCGTGGTTCATTTTCAAGAGTTTTTTATATATGAAATAGCCCATTGCTACATTGTACATTTCACAGCTGCATTTTTGCCGCCACACTTAAAAGGCACCAAACAAGCTTTAGAATTTAAAAAGTGCTCTAAAACTTTTTAGAGCTCTAAAGTTTAGAGGAGATAATCTAAACATACCGTAAATATACAAGGTCATCCGAAGGATGTAAAGCGAGGCTCAATGCGGGAGTCTCCAAAACTACTACAAGCCCCTAATATGAGGATTTTTTCATTTTCACATTGTTGCAAATGGGTCCAAAACCGAAGTCAGTATTTCTCCCTCTCGAAAAGAGATTTGGCAGATCAACATTAGTGAAAAGCATACATTGGGTAAGACACAACCATGGCATCCTTTGAATTGCACAACCTCCTCCGGAACCATGCAGGTGTCACATCCTTCACCTGGCATTACCATCTCTCTCCCCTCATTAGACTTACCGTATGTTTGGTTGCGGGATCGATGGGTTGGGTTGGCTCCGACCCTTGTTTTTTGGGATGGCTCCAATCCTTCATATGTTTGGTTGGAAAGATTGGGTTGGGTTGGCTCGACCCGTTTTTGTTTGGATGGAGGCAGGGAAAGGATGGATTTAACAGTGTTAAATCGTGGGTTGGTTGGATTTTTGCATCGGGGACCCTGGACTTTCTAGAAATCAATAAAGTCGGAATCTGTAAAAGCTTCTCTCTAACACTTTTACATAAGGAACCCTACAAGAGAAACGAAATTGAATTTTGGCCCTTCTTTCTTCTTCCTTCAGACAAACCGACCTCCGCCCGGCACGAGGGCGGGTTGCTCGCTTGGCCCCCGACGCTCGTGACCAGGTAGGAGGGGAAGACGGAGCTCCGCCGCACTCCTCCTCTCCGCTCGCGCGGCCTTGGCGGAGACGCGCTGACGCGGGCGGGGCTGCGGCGCGGGCGGAGTTGCTGCGTGGCGAGGAGCGGCCCTGGGACGAGCGCCGGGAGCCCCGCCGGAGCTTCGCGCGGGGCTGGGGACGAGCCCCGCCGGGAGCCGGGGGAGCTACGCGCACCTTCGGTGACTAGCGCGGGACGGAGAAACGAACGGAGAAGACGGAGAGCGGCCGACGACGCCAACCCAGCTGGAGCGGCTCCGTTTCGCGAGATTTTGAGGGAGCGTTCCAACCCGCATCTAAGAGGAATATTCTCCTCTCTGGGCCAACCCAACCCTCCTCACCTCCATCCAAACAGCTACGGAGCCGGGTTCGCTCCATCCCAGCTGGGTTGGCTCTCCAACCAAACACACGGTTAGTGAAGTAGAGAGGCCGGCTTCTATATATTTAATGAATATTGTCATCATCCATTTCAACAAGTAAGGTGACATTAGAGTGCCACCGCGCTCTTCATATACACGTATGAAATTCTCAGTTTGGTCATGTGCGTTGTATTCCAACATTATTTTTATTGTTGCAGAATACATTCAGCGGAGTATACTCAAGGTAACTGGAGAGCTGAAGAGGAGAGGGCATCTGTTGGTCGCCCGTGCTCTGTTTGTTGGCATTCATTCAGGGCACTCTTTTCTGCATGCGTCCCCTGTCGCATAGCACGAAATGTAGAAAGATGAGACTACCAGGCCACGCCGCGGCCCCGCCAGGCCACGGTGGCAAAAATTTTGGGCCATTCGATTTGAAGATCGACGGTGCAGCTGTCACCACCCATGCCGAATATATACGGGCGGGCTCCATCCCTCCAACCCTAGCTCTTTGCACTCACCCCTCACCATCCTCTCCCGGGCGGCGGGGCCGGCCTCGCACACGCTCCCGGGCGAGGAAGCCCGCGGCAGTCCTCTCTCCCTCCACCTCTCCCTCCCTCACGGCAAGGTGGGCCTGGTCAGCCTTGTCGTCCCCCAGAAAGTGACAGCGGCGTGGCGGCCTCCCAGGCCCGCACGGCGACCTCACCTTTCCTCACGGCAAGAGCAAGCCCGCAAGGGTGGCTCAGCGAGAGCAGCTCCAAAAGCGGCGGCGCGGTGGGTTCGACGGGCGCCAAGCACCCCTCCGCGGAGGCCCGAGCCCCCAAGTAGGGCGACCAGTCGCTGGGGTCCAGCAGGCGCGCACCCCCCGGCGTGAGGCCCGAGCGCCCCGGCTAGGGCGGCCGCTCGCTGTGGCGCTGATGGACCCGGGCGCGACAGACAAAGTGCAGCACTCACCAGCGCTGTTGTGTGACGGCACAGGAAGTGCGGGCCTTGACTTGGCGCTAGGGCGAAGCCTCAAAGACGAGTGGATCCGCACGCGTGGCGTCCCCCAAAGCGTGGATACAGAGGAAGCCGTACCGCCGGCCTCGTGCCCCTGCTCCATTCATCCAAATTAAGCAGGTGAGAGCAGGCATCCCTTTTCTCATTCTTCCGTGTATGATAAGGTGAAATTACTTGGATAATGCTTCAGTTGTCTTTACCATATTTCGTTATGTGTGATAAGGTGAAATTACTTGGCTAATGCATTAGTTCTTAACATATTCTTACTGCCTTGGTTAGCTTTGAAAAGAGAGAGTGCTATGCACAAGGTTAGTAAAAACCCTCTGATTATACATGGAAAAAATAGTTACCTCTTGTCCTTCTTGATGGATCTCTACGACTGCCTTTTATAGCATGGGGCTAAAGCAAAATTAGGTTCCATATTGTGGAAACCGGTTGGTGGTAAATGATTTCCCATCGGCAAAGTGACAATCCTGAAACGGAAGATGTGTGCTTCTCTCGTTGATTGCATTTACATGTGTTGGATAGCTACTAATATATGCTCTGTAGGTAGAATATTTGGGAAATTGCCTTCAAGATGTTTGAGGAATGCCTGTTGCATCCTTTTTACATAGTCTGGGCACCCGCTATGGAACAGCTTGTCTCAGTGTGCACAATGCTTGCTTATTTGCACCTCCCGAGTTTTTGAAGCCCTACCAGTTTTCAGTTTTCCATTCTCAGTTTTCTTCATTGCCTCCGATGGGTTTTAATTAAGACCAGCATGATCACTACTTCAAAATTTACATGGTTAAAAATGATGGCTATTACTTGCTCCATTGTAGCTGGAACTTACGTGGCTTCGAAAATCTACAGCACGAGCGGATGAGGTATTGCCTTTGCCTCTTTTCGAGGTTATTATGTTAGTCTGCTGAGTGTATGTGGGAGTTTATTTTTGATTTCAGTTTTTTGTCATAACTGAAACCAAACATCCTCCGCTTTCTTTTTAAAGCTATTGTGGCCGTAAATTTTTGTTTCGGGTCGATTCAAGACATATCCGTTTCAGCGATTCATAAGTGAAGTAGAATTCATTTGGGATGTCAAGATGCTAAAAACTATGCTTGTATCAGGGCTAATATAGCATTTAGGCATGGGAATAGACTTTTGATTTCTATATCGGTTTGACTGGTTGTAAAATCATGAGCAAAAGGGATTGAATGCACGTGAAAGAATCGTCTCACATCCTTTCTATTGGATTGTGCTATGTGTCTCTGTCATCACAATCCAATTGGATTGTGCTATGTTTGTATGATCCGATAACAGAAGTACACATGATCAGATATTGACAAGTTGATAGTTGAAGCACATGTTGCTTGATTTGCCATACAATTCTATCACGTCCATGGAACTATGTGGCAATATGATTATAGAATCTTAGAGCTTATTTGTATGAATGCATATGGCAAATAGTGTCGATTTGTATTGATCGAATTAGAACTGAATAACTTTCGAAACTTATTATTGCTTCACGATTCTGTCATGTCGAGATAGTACCATGATAATATGGTTTTGTATCATTAGATTTGCCGTCAAAAAATATAGAACCAACTCTTTATTTCAATTAGATGTCCTTTCTAGCACCTCCACCCACATGAATTGATATTAACCTGAATTCCGCCCGACTAAGTTGAGGAAAAATAGTCTGTGCCCTTCGCTGGACGTCAGCCTACTTTTTGCTATGTTTGTTTTGGTCAGCTTTTAAGCTCATGAACCCTACACTTGGTCGATAAGGCTTTTTTTCGTCGATTTTTAGGGTCTTTTTTGGGTGAATCATCGTGCCTCAATTGTGTGCCGATGAAGCCGTGCTTATGTGATCCGAGTTGTGCATTCTCGATGGATGGGGAACAAAATGAAGCCATGCGTAGATAATATGAGGTTGAAGCCGCGAATGGTTCCAGCAGAGGTGTGCATGGGAAACGAAAATGATGCCATATCGTCGCTTCTTCTTGATTCTCAATGTTGCATTTCTTTATCAGCTTCATTTTTACGCATGGTTCTCTATTTTTTATTAACACAATTTTGTTAATATTATATGCTCCTAATATTGACTAACACATGTTTATTTTCGTGTCCCATAAAGGTTCAGAAGCATCTTTTGGTACTACTAAACAAATTACGAAACTTGCGGTTGTAGGCATATATTGATCTATCGATGAGCATTCAAGGAACCGAAGTTGCCAAGGAGAGTGCCGATATTATTATCTTGGATTACAATTTCGCATCGATCCGTGGACGGTGAGTTAACTGTCTATCTTTTTTTTCTTGTTAGTCTCTATGACTATAGTTCATGGTGTTTCTGCGGCTTGAGGTTGTCGATGAGTCCGCTTGGTGTATGCCAACATACAAAAGTTTATACAAATCCAGCCTCCTCAACGTAGCAACTCGATAATCAATGTAGTTGGTGCCGCCGCTTCGAAACGTGGCTTGGCGCCGTTCAGACCTTCGTGGAGATGCCGGGAAAACTCCTCAAGCCAACGTGCCCATACTCCTCAAGCCCGCCCGTCGGTTCTGTTTCATGACTCTTTTTTCTTAATGATGGCCCGATCAAGCATACCGATCTTGTTCTTCTTGATGAGCGTGCCTTTGTGACCGGATATTCGATCCTTTTCTTTGTTGCACGGCCCTATATAGTTCGGCGCTCTTTTTGAGATGTCCTTATAGATTTCCTTCCTTTATAGTCGGTATTTCTTCATCTTTGATCTAACTCCCCGCACTAATATGACTCCCTTCGGATGCAACCGGATCACCGGTTGAGGTTTCAGAGGCCTACAGCCGCCTTCCAAACAAGCCTCCGATGGTGCACTCTCTTTCCGTCGGCTACAATTGTAAGACACCACTTCCTTTTACGCTTATAGAAACTTCGTAAGCTCACTCTATTTTCCTCGAATGTCTCAAGTGTGTTTTTATTATAGACACCGCTTCGACTTCTCGGACCAACCCACCATCGGTGAATAATCACCACTAACATCGACAAGATACCAAAGAATGAATGAAGACAAGGTAACTTCCTCTTCCTTGTAGAAAACAAAAGGAATGTAACATTTCTCCACGACGCCTCAATTCTGAATGCCTTTGTGCGCTGGGCAAGTTAGGCAAAGGATCGGAGTCCACCGCCGAAAGAGGCTTGAGTTCACCTCGGATGAGGAACATGAAGAGCGTGCATGCCACTATTTCCCTTTTAGAGTGTTACGTTACCACCCCGTGTCGTTAAACGGCTCCATAAACAACCCAAGATCCTTATCCTAAAGCCATGCCTATTTAATTGACAACATTCTGATTTCTGTTGTAGGATGATCTCACAGAAGACAGCTTGAACAATGGAAGCCCGGATGCCGAGTCCCCGCTTGATGATCCCGCACACCATGTCTAAGAGGTACGTTGCAAGGACCATTCCTCCGACACTGCTGCTCGTGATCACGACCGCCTACTGCTCCATTAACTTTTCTCTTCAGCTTCATAGCCTCACCCGATTTTTTTTCATACTCTGCATTCAAATCATATGGTTATAGTTGAGTTGCAAATGTTAGTTAAAATGCATGCCCCCTACAGGACAGCTGTTTTTTTTGGGCAATTGTAGTTTCCTGAAAAGCATGCAAGCTATATGTGTGTTGAGTGCTTTGCTGGCGAGAACTATCACATGGTCACTTTATTTTCCAAAAAATTCCTGCTATTGGTGCCTATCATTCAACAAATGATTATTTATATTTTGCATCCTCACTACGTGTCGTATTTACATTTACATTTTTACTTTCTAATTGAATGCATGGGTAGGTTACTTTGCAGTATCTTTCGTGATGCAATGTGTTGGTGATACTTACATAGAAAAAAGATGCTCATTTGAAATGAACTATTTGTGATAAATGCTTAATATAGTAGAGCTGCACAGTTGAGCTATTTTGAAACCTTCCATAATAAAGACATTTCTTTTGTGCTCATGGCTACTCTGTGCTCATGGCTACTCGTGCTCTCTCGCTCTCTCGCTCATGATTGCTCTGTGCTCTACACTCCGTGCTCATGGTCGCTGCGGCAATAAATCAAAGAATGGTAGAAAACCCTTAATGAACAAGGATTTATCATACAAGCTTCAGTGCTCATGGCTGTTCGGTTATTTTCTTACTTGCAACAGTAGCTCTGCCAGGGCCAAAGTTCCCGAGAACAACAAGAGGGCTGCCGAGGTTCTCGCTTCGTCCGTAAAAAGTGGCTAGATAAGGTGGGGATTCTTCAAACCTACATTTCCCTACGCACATTGGTGGCCCGCGCTTTGCATCTATTTAACGTAAACACTTTTTGTAGGTCTGTTAACCACCGCAACTCTTTTGGCTGGGACGGTCGCCGTCAGATATAGCGCCCGAGAAGACTCCTCGCCGCTTTTGCAGCCGCCGCCGTCCGCACACCATTGACCGACGAGCTAACGATTTATGCACAGGGCATATATTATTCAGCTGATGATTTATGCACTGGGCATATATTATTGTATAGGCAGGAATGACTATGTAGTTTAATGACTCTTGCATTTCGATTTAGAAGAACTCAGTGTGGGCATCCAAAGAGCGGTGTTGCTATGGCACGATAGCAACCCTACGACCACACCTTCTCTGGACCGTCGAACGTATCGGTCTAAGACATCGAACATCGAACTGTTGTTGTGGACATCGACACAACCATTGGAACCTGCTCTTTTCATTAAGTCTGTTT